>PITA01016374.1:0-46839 GCA_004023965.1 Spilogale gracilis
GCCACACGCCAGTGAATGGGCTGGGATGCATTCCAGGAAGGCCTCAGTTATAGACACAGGGAGCAAAGTAGGGAGACGTGGACCTGCCAAGACCCCGCAGAATCCCCCCCACTACCCCAGCCCAGGGCAGCACCTAGATCAGTGGTTCTCACTCAGGGTGACTGCGACCCCCAGGGGTTGAGGGGCAACATCTGGAAACATCTGGTGGGTGATCCGGAGGCCGGTGATCCTGCTTCTACAATGCATCAGACAGCCCCTGTCCCCGCTGCAACCACAAAGAATCACCTAGCCCCAAATCTCCATGGTGCCCAGGTTGAGAAACTGCCCTGAAGCAGGACGTTGCAAAGAGAGGCCATTATCAGCTGGGGAGCGGTTAGATTTGCACACTTTCAGCCCCTCCCCTCTCCCCACTGAATCAGCCACTGGGGAGAGGGTCTAGCATCAGTATTTTAATACCTGCTCCATTCTCTCCACAGAGTCACCAACATGTATCTTCCTCCCTCTTCCCGACAGGAGCCGGGCAAACAGGTGTGAGGTGGGGTCTCACTCTGGGTTTCCATCTGCATCTCACCTGATGGGAGTGATAGTGAGCCTCTGGTCCCGGGCCTGCGGCCCTTTATGTCTTCTTTGGGGAAAAGTCCGTTCAGGTCCCTTGCTCATTTTTTAAATCAAATTATTTGGTTGGGTTTTTGTTGTTATTGTTTTGTTTTTCCTGTCTAACTGTAGGAGTTCCGTACAGGTTTTGCGTATTAAGGCCTTCTAAATTCTGGAGTCCTTAGGTACAATGATGTAACTATAGTCAACGAGACTGCACTGTCTACTGGAAATTTGTGAAGAGGGTAGATCTGAAGTGTCCTCTGCACCAAATAGGAAAGCGGGGGGGGGGGGGGAATGGAAGCTTTGTGAGGTGACAGATATGCTAATTGGTTTGCTCACGATGATTATGTCACCACGGATACATATATTAATTCACTAAGTGGTACGCCTTAAACGTATACAGATTTTTTAAAAATATTTATTTATTTGACAGAGAGAGATCACAGGTAGGTAGAGAGGCAGGCAGAGAGAAAGGGAAGCAGGCTCCCTGCTGAGCAGAGAACCCGTTGTAGGGCTCGATCCTAGGACCCTGAGATCATGACCTGAGCCGAAGGCAGAGGCTTAACCCACTGAGCCACCCAGGTGCCCCTGTATACAGTTTTTAATTGCCAGTTGTGCCCCAAGTAAAGCTGGAAAGAAATACAAACAAACCTTCCAGGCAGCTGGGCAGCACACACTGGAAGCCAAGAGCCACTGGGGGAAAGGGAACAGGAGGCCCTGAAGAAGGGCTGGATGGGCGGAGCGGGGAGCAGAGCAGGCTGCTGGGGGGCGAGAGGGGTGGGGGTCCCACAGACAGGAGACCTCCATCCTTATAACCATCGGGGATGGGAGCCGGTGGAAGTGGGGAGTGCACGGGGGTGCTAACCCTTCAGGGAAGACGCTGAGGAAGAGGTGGGCTGCAGCAGGAGGGGAGGGGGGTGTGCAGACAGAGGCCCGGGAGGGCACCTTCCCTCTGGGTCACTGCCGGCTGCCCAGCTGCCCAGCACGTCGCTAGCAGGGGGGCGTTGTGAAGATGGACAGGTGGACAAGAGATGGTAACGGAGAGCTGGGGCTCAGAGCACCTGAGTTAGGGGTGTGATGAGAAGGAGGCAGGGAAGCGCTTGAGGGGAGGCAACGCTCCATGGGTCTCCTCATGGAGACCAACCCCGGTTTACAGATGAGACCCTCAAGGCTCAGCAAGAGCAGAAAGCTGGTGCAGAGTCACAGGGCTCGCGGGTGATGAGGTCAAGGTCCAGAGATGGGGGGCACAGAGTCCCCCGAGCTGGCAGGCAGAGGCCAGCAGAACTCCACTAGCCATCAGCTGGGAGCCTAACAGCACTGCAGGGAGAAGACAGGAAGGAACGAGAGGAGCTGGGCTCACCTCCAGCCAGGGAGTGAACGGCCAGGCCTGGAGAGGGCTGGACTGGGTGGGTGGCCATTCGGGAGTCCTCTCCCGCCCGCAAAACAGAGCTCTGCATCCACTCCCTCCCTGCGCCCTTGCCTCTCCCCAAAGCCTGGGCCAGGACACATGTCCCTTGTTTGGTGGGAAGAAGGGCCTCTCATGCCATCTTACTGACTCCTCACGGCAATCCTGAAATGTAGAGTTGACTATTACCTCTGTTTAATGGATGGGCAAACTGCAGCCCAGAGGGGTTAGGGAACTTACCCAAGGTCACACAGCAAGGACATGGCAAAGCTGAGACTCAAGTGCTCAAGAAGGAGCCCACGCCCTTGGCTGTGCTCATGGAAGTAACTAGACATCAGGAGGCGACACAGAGCTTGGCTCTCCCCCCAGGGGCCTGCGGTACAAGAGCTGATGGGCACCCATTCACGTCAGCAACCAGAATGCCTCCAGCACCCTGCTCTGTTCAGTGGTGTCCCCGCTCCTTCCCCATCTTCACTCCTGTCCTTTCTCCTGCTGGAGGAGGACCAGCCAACTGAGACAAACCCTTGTGCTAAGTTTCAGAGAAGCCCAATGCTGGAAGGTGAGAATTCCTCTCCAAGTCTTTTCTCTGCAAGAGATATGGCTGGGGACAGGGACGCAGAGAGGATGCTCCTGTACTTGTCCCCCTCCCCTTCTGCCCCTGCTCGGACTCCAGACTGCAGGACATGTCATGCAGTCTAGATAGGCTCCCTGGGTAAAGTTTCCTCCCTACCAGACTTTCTACCAGATTTCAAGAGCGAACCAGAGACTTTTATCTTTGCGATTTACTTCTAATGTGTGTGCTCGATGGTGGAGAGACAGTCTTCACCACTGCTCACACCTCCTCAAAGGCCCTTCTCTGGCCTCTGGCGGCTGGCTGCCCAGCCCAAGCAGATGGGCAGTGTGTGCGCTTCTCCACCCCACCCCCCATCCCCAACCAGAAAGGAGGGTCTCCAGATGCATGATAAGAGCACACAGGGCAAATGACATTTGCTCTCTGCATTTCCTTAATGAGTAGCTTTGAGTTTGTGGGAGAAATGCATAGAAGGGGAGGGCAGTACCTGCCTCCAAGTGGCCCTTGCTGGCCAGCCCCTCAGGAAGAGAACCACAGTCTCCTGGGGGCACCGGACATACAAGGATCAAGAGGGTTGAAAAGGAGGCAACCAGTCAGTGTCCTCCAACTGATCATCCCAGGATTACTTTCTTTATCCAAGGGGACTCACACACCTTCACCTAGCCACAAACCAGCCCCAAACCAGCCTGTCCCTTGGGGTGGGGGGTCTTGGAGTGCAGGCATCAGGGAAACACAGCTCATCGGATGGCCCCCACAGGGGGGGCAGTCCCAAGTGCCAGGTCCTGGCTCCAGACAGCACACTCTCAGGAAACATGGAAGAGAGAGGAGGTATTTGAGGAGGCCCTGAGGCCAACAATTCAGGGGCCGGGGGTCAGGAGCAAGTTGGGCTGAGAGAAGAGAGGGACAAATCCTTGACTTGTCACAACAGAAATGTACTTCGGCAAGTTCGTCGCTTCTCTGAGCATCGCTCTCCGCCTCTTAAACTGGGACATTGCCCTGCACGGTGCTATATGGGTGCCGAGTGTCCCCCACACTCGAGGACGTGGTCCAGGCTGCCCCTCTGCCCCACCCCCTGAACCCCAGTCTGACCGGTCATCCCTCCTGTGCGCGCATATCCTATGGGATATTCAAATGGTTCTCTAGCTTTCTTGTAACTGTAGGTTTTACCGACCAGATTAAACAAAACCTGGAGGTCAAGATGTGGGTTTTAAACTCCACATTGGGGTACAGCACGGGAGACCCGTGTGCCAACCAGAGATAGTTCGAGAGATAGACACATATCAAGCCATAAGTGGCTTGATAAATATACACAGCAGAGGCATCAGATGTATGTATTGAGTGAGGGAGTGGGTAAGGGAGTGAGTGAATGGATTTAAATCCTCTTGTAGCTCTTCCTGCAAGGACAGACCCAGGACATCTCCTCGGGCGCCTTCCTCAGGGCCCCCATAGGCCAGAGCCCTGAGTAATGGCCCCGGTGGGAAGGGCAGAGGCCAGCTGCTGTCCCCCAGCAGAGAGCGCCTGCAGTGGGGCCAGGAGCTCCCAGGGGGAAACACTCACACAGCACCCCACAATGAGAGTGACAGGACCCTTGGTTCCCTCTGCCCTTGTGCACACCCCATGATCCCCCAGGGCTGCCTGGGCCCGTGCCGTTGCTAAGGGACCATCTCTTGGAGCACCTAGGGGAGGGGAGCTGTGCTCACCAGGGCTCCGGAGCCTGTGCCTGTTCCCCTCTCCAGATGAGGCCTCACCTGGACCATCATCTATACACACTGAGGGCTTTTCTCCGGGAAAGGGAGGTGCCCGGGGTTGTCCTGGAAAGGAAGATGGCTGTTAGTCCCTTCCCAAAGAGGAGAAGAGAGAGAGAGATGAGCACTGCAGCCCAATCAGTGAGGCAAGAGGATGGCAGCAAGGCCACAGCTCTGAGAAGCTGGGAGACATTTGGGGGCCTCTGTTCCTTGGTGTGACATCCCTGAGGGGAGCAGAGAAATGGCACTGTGGGCAAGGAGACAGGCCAGCTGTATCTGGCACGATCTCCCCACTCTCTCTCCGTGCCCAGCCTCCCTGCTTCTCCCACAGTGCCATTCTTTCCTCTGCCTACAAGGCTCTTCCTTCTCTTTGTTAATTCCTACTCATTCTTAGGATCTCCATAAGCATCCACCCCCTCCCCATACCCACCCCTGAGCCCTTAGTCCAACCTCAAGTGTAGGAGTAAGCAATCAAGGGCAGTTTGCTGAATGCTTGTTGCCTGCTCCCTGCCTCACCTGGGCCTCCAGGACACCCCGGCTGGGAAACAGAGTGAAGGATTCTTGGGCATCTGCAAAGACTAGGGCCAGGAGCCTGGGCTCAGCACACCCCCCCCCCGGGGGGGGGCGGCGGCAGCAAGGAAGGAATTAGCTCCAATCGCATTAACGTGGTTCTCAGGAAATGCTGCTGAATCAGAGGTTACGGTCGCCACCAGCTGCCTCTTTTTAATAGGACACTAATGCTCATTCGGAGCAATTACTCTATTTGCGATGGTTTCTTAATGTTCAGCCTCTGGAGCCCTGAGAGGAAAGCGTCTTGTGTTTCCAGTAACCAGCTCCCCACTGGGCAATGCAGGAAAATGAGCTGGGGGAAATGCCCTTCCTGGACAGTCCAGGGGACCCAGGCTCCAGACAGCCCATGGAAGGGGCAGGAGGCTGGCTTGCCTGCCCAGCTCACACTCTCAGAGCCTCACCGAGGGTCCTCTATGTAGGCAGAGGCAGGCAGGTCTCTGTGCACAAAAAGAGCCTCCCTGAGCCTTCCCTAGGGCTCCCTGCAAAGTCACACCGCGGCTGAAGGCAAGTGCCTGTTAGGTGCTCTAACAGCACCTCTCCCAGCACAATGCTTATCATGCTTAGCATTTGATTTTAATAGCATTTCCCATCTTGATTATTAGAGTAATTAAGGTTGGTTGGGAGGAGAAAAAAAAGCAAAGTGTAAAGGAGGAAACAGATTACATTACCACAGCACTCAAAGATCATACCTCTCTCTAATGTATTTTCTAGGCATAGGCACCCATAAAGATCTGAAAATACCATTTTTTAAAAATAGGGTTAATCATACCATCCACCCTGTTTTTTAACACTAGGGTGGCCATACTTTATTTTAGTTGCTTATATAATCTGTCTGCCTTTTCAATAAGTTTTTGGTGCACTGTGGACAGCACCTACTGGGGAGGAAAATTGTTTCTCTATCCTTGCTCAAGATTCCTCTGGTTGGCCTAAGAATTAAACTGACATAAGAACACATTAACCAAAGAAAATGAAATTTAGTATTATGCTGAGCAAAATAAGTCAATCAGAGAAAGACAATTATCATATGATCTCTCTGACATGAGAATTTGAGAGGCACGGCGGGGATCATGGGGCATAGGGAGGGAAAAAAATGAAACAAGATGGGACCGGGGAGAAAGACAAACCTTATAAGAGACTCTTAATCTCAGAAAAATAAACTGAGAGTTGTTGGGGGGTGGGGGGTGGGAGGGATAGGGTGATTGGGTTGTGGAAAAATAAAAATTAATAAAAAAGAAAAAAGAAAATGAAATTTAATTATCTACATACAGGGAATGCATGTAAATATTAGCGATTCCAAACACAGCAAAATGAGGTATGTGTGTCATCCTGGAATAAGGAGCTAGAGGGTAGTGATCTGGGAGTTATAAAGGGAAGAAAAGCTACTCACAGGAAGAATGGAAAAGGTGAATGTTTGGTAAAACTGGGACATAGGATTTTGACCACACCAGCCTTGCTAGGTTCTTCCCAGTGTACCACACCTGGGTTCGTATTATACTGAAGTGTTCTATGGTGACAGCTCCCTTCCCTGAGCAGGCCTTCTATCCAAATTCTTTTAGTGGTTCAGGGGAGTGGGGAGAATCAAAACCTACTGAGTCTTCTGTTTCTTCAAAATAGCCTAAAAAAATCTGCATACCAAAAAGATACATTTTGGGGAAGAAAATTTTGCTTCCCTTCATTCATACCCAACTCCACTAGGTTCACTGGTGCTTACTGGGCAGAGGACCTAGCACATTGCAGTCACTCCATAAACACTAGCTGGTGAAACAGTGTGTCCATCAGGATTCTCTGGGTTTCAAGCAACCCAATTAAAGTGCCTAATTAAGCACCCAAATAAAACTGGCTAAAGCAAGAAAAAGAACATTTTAGCTAAAAATCTCAGATATTCATAAATAATTCTAAGCTCAGATGAGACTTGATCGAGTAACTCACCCAAGACCTAATCAATCTCAGTCACTGTGTCTCTGTCTCCTATCTTATGTGGGGTTAGTATCAACTTTAGTTTCCTCACGGTGATCCAGAAATTCTGGCTAGACAATATGTCATGTCCTCATACTACAAGGTCCAGGAGAAGAAAGAAAACTACTTCTAATAATGGTAGCCTATGTTTTGGAGGGAGGTTATCATTCCCATTAGCCTATATCAGGCCACATGCCCTTCTCCAAACTCACTCAAGGGGATGGCTAGAGCTCAGGATGGTGTCGATATCACCCAAGCTCCATGTGGGAGAAGAGAGAATAAATGAATTTGACAAAGGGAAATCCCAGCATTGAAAGGGAAGAGAAAAGAAAACACAAATACCCACTAGAAGTGAATGATGGATAGATGGATGGACAAGTAGGCAGGTATTAAGAATGACTCGGCTATTGAGGGGAGCAGTATGGTTCTCGCACAGAGAAGGGAGTTTGTGAGGCACGTAGAGTTCATGGGGAAGGCAGATTCCTGCCCCACTGCATGAAGATGTTAGCACAGAGCTAGGCCATCGTGCCCAGAAGAGGTCCAGCAGTCACCCAATCACAGAATGACTTTTCAGGGCACTTCCTCCTTTTAGGTCTTGGTTTCTCCATTTGTAGAATGAACTGTGGGTTGGGGATGGGCTAGGTTATATCTCTTCCAGTTTTAAAATCCTATAGTCGAGTCATTTCAGATATTATCCTGAAAAGTTAGCTGGCCTCAGCACCCCACCCCGAGGTCAGCCAAGCACTGGGAACGAGTGAGGGTTAGCTAATCGGAAGGATCCCGACCATTACTGATCACCAAGTAACCCGAGTAGCACAAAGGGAACTTGTAGCTGCACAAAAAGTGGCTTGGGCCTTCTACACTAGAGTTCTCAGGAGCTTTGGTGATTCGTGTCTGAAATTAAGGATTTTGGCTTGACTCTCAGTGCAATGGGAAGCCTTTGGAGGGTTTCAGGCAAATGACTACCATGATCTGACTCCCATTTAAGAGTCTCTCCAGGGGCGCCTAGGTGGCTCAGTTGGTTAGGCGACTGCTTTCGGCTCAGGTCATGATCCCGGAGACCCGGGATCGAGCCGCACATCGGGCTCCCTGCTCGGCGGGAAGCCTGCTTCTCCCTCTTTCACTCCCCCTGCTTGAGTTCCCTCTCTGGCTGTGTCTCTCTCTGTCAAATAAATAAAAATCTTAAAAAAAGTCTCTCCAGTGGCTATATTGAAACTAGAGGAGGAAAGTACCTTCTCACTCCACTGCTCTCTCCCCAACCCTTCCTGCTTATTCTCACCTCTCTTCGGTGCAGCTGAGGCAGCCAAGAGTTCTGATCTTATACGAGCAAACCTAACCATGAGGCTATGAGAGTGGAGACAGTCCCTCTTGTGGCTTGACAGCTTGGGAAATGCGGGACTTTTGTCTGTTTTCAACCAGGTGAAAAATACGTTAGGCCATCCAACTGGGGATGAAACAGCACACCTAAACTAAGATAAACCTCCGTCTGGATTATTGCAATGGCTTCTCAACCATCTCCCTGTGTTCATCCTTGCCCTGCCCCCACCAGGACGGGGCAGTCTATTCTCAACACAGTCTAGTCCAACCAGAAGGGCTAACTCAATCCAATACCTTTATTAATTTGACCAAACATCAGTATTAAAGGATGAAGAGGTTAGGTTCAGAGAACTAGTCATTAAAGGGAATTCTGACTTCCCAACTGAGGAGCAGTTAGCAATGGCTGCTTAATCCAACATGGGTTCCCCATCTCAGAGTTAAAAACAACTATCATTTATTGGGAGTCTGCCATGGAATGTGCCTTTTCTGTGTACTTTACAGATTTCCATTTGTCCTACTGCTTTCATATAGCCCTTTTACAGACAAGGAAATACAAGTAGTAGGAGGGAGAGCTGGGATTTGAACCCACATAGCCCAGTTCCAGCATCTGTGTTCTGAGTTCTTCTAGTTTTCAGTCTGTCAGTCCAAGCTACCCTTTCTAATGTACCCTGAATCCGCGGTTTCCTCTTTTCTCAGTGACTCTATGCCACAGATCCACAGTAGAGAGAACAAAACTGGGTGGAGCTTCTCTGATTGAAGATGGGGCGGGGCAGCTGGAGTCACAGCCTGATCCCCTGATGGGCCCTGGCCCCTTTGCAGTGGTCCCTGGGGCATCACCATGTCTCTCCTCCCCAACAGCAAGCATGGTTGAAAATCTCCACTGTGTGTGTTTGTGGGCAAGGGGAGGGAAGCTAAGCACCTGGGACCTAGGCTCTGTCCCCAACGCACTCTGTGACCCAACACCTCTCGGATTTCAGGGTAACGCCTATAATACACAAGGGGACTCAACTCCAGGCTGCTGCTAAAGCCTCTCTAGCAAATGATGTTCTTCCCAGACCAGCTGGAAGCAAAAGAAAGGAAAATGAAGGAAGGAAAGCTCACAAACTGGCTATACAGAAGGGACAGTCCCTCCCATGTCAATCATCAGCTGGAACCTTTGGGTAGAGCTGGGATTTGAACCCATGTAGCCCAGTTCCAGCATCTGTGCTCTGAGGTCTTCTAGTTTTCAGTCTGTCAGTCCCAGCCACCCTTTCTAATGTACCCTAATTACTGCTTCTCAAATGGGAAGGGTTAGCTCTCTCCAGCTGTCCCTTCCTCCCTCCCTTCCCTTTGCCCCACCCAGCTCCCCTGTATATATGTGTTTCTCAATCTCCCCTCTTTGTTTTGCAGATTCGTATCAGGAATTTGGACTTTTATCAAGCACAAGTACTACACTATCAACCAAGAAAGCACTCAGTATCTGTTTGATTGCAGAACCTAAAACGTCCTTTCAGATAAATGAATCCTGCTTCTTTCCATAGACTATGATATCTTAAAAACACATTTAAACAGAACATAATTCAATTTTTGAAAGAGCTAGAGAGCGGGTGTCTCCGCAGAGATCAAAGGCCCGGCTTCCAGCAGGTCGCAGGCAGGCCGGTATGTGTTTGTCTGCGGAGATAAGAAGGGCCCACATCCAAGCCAAACTAATTTCAGAGCATGCCCCGCAGATTGGTGACAAATGGCTTTTTACAGACTCTGCTGAAGTGTGCAAGGGCACTGTCGTGCGGACACAAGAAAGCCCTATGCTCCGGGGTGTATTTGCTGAATGATGGTATGTTAGGGTCATGTCAAAGAAATGCTCCCCAGGCAGAAACAGGGAATCGGGAGCCAAATGAGGAAGGGGCTTAGGTAGGAGGACAAAACTATTTACCAGGAAGGGCCTGGCAATAATTTCTGGGCCGCGGGACAAGCCAGCTTCCAGGTCAACAAGCAACTTCTGACTCACACAGACAATGAAAGTGCTCAAGGGATTCAGGTTTTTTCCACTCAGGTCTCATTGAGGACCAGAATCAGGTCTTCCCTCACTAATTCTGTCCTTTTTCTCCATAAAGGGCCATAATCACGGTAATGAAAATTCTTTTGTGAAAGCATTTTCTAGGCCAGGTCTGAGTTAGGTGTTCATTCACTTGTTCACCCATTTTACAAATCTTTATCGTCAAGCCTACTGTGTGCCAGGCTCTATTTGTAGTGTTGAGAATATAGCGATGGTAGAATATAGAAAGTCTGTCTTCTCATGGGGCTCACGCTCAAGTGGGAGGAGAATTTTAAAATGAGCAAATAAAGGGGTGCTTGGGTGGCTCACTTGGTTAGGCATCTGATTCTTGATCTCAGTTTAGGTCTTAATCTCAGGGTTGTGGGTTCAAGCCTTGTGTTGGGCTCCATGCTAAGCATGGGGTCTACTTAATACATTTTTTTTTTTAAAGAGCAAATAAATATACAATGTTAAGCAATGAAAAGTGTTTAGGAGAAAAATAAAGCAGGCTAAACAGGTAGGAAGTGAAGAGGGGCACTATGTCAGATAGAGTAGTATAGTCTTCAGGTTAGGGTATCATCTGAGAGTAACCTAAAGGATGTGAGACATGGAGCCACAGAGAGAGAGAGAGAGAGAGAAGAGTCGAGTAGAAGAAATACCACTAGGAAACGTGACAACATGCATGCTTGGTATGTTGGAAGAATGGCTGGGGAGTCAGTAGGTGTGGCATAGAATGAGTAAAGGACAGAGAGATAGGCCACGAGATCAGAGAGATCATGGGCCTTGTAGGAAGGATACAGACACAGGACTTTCTTCTGGCACCAGTGGAGAATCTTGATTTTTTTTTTTTTAGAACAGTTCTGGCTACTCTTAGGAACACAGAACTTAGGAGGACAATGGTGGTGGCTGAGATGCCATTTAGGCAATGAATGCAACAGTCCAGGGGAGAGATTTCAGTGCTGACCACAAGGGTGGAGAAAAGTGGCCCCACTGTGAACATTTTTCAAAAGTGGCAGCAACAGATTTATTGCTGAATTGACTGTGGAAGAGAAAAATAGCTCAAAGATGATTCCAAGGATTTGGGCTTGAGCAAATGGGAGAACTGGTGGTGGCATTTACAAAATGAAGATTTGAAGTGGGAGCTGGTGGGGAGGGATCAAGAATTGGGCTTTACTCCAGGTGTGCCCTGCCCCCAGTGCTCCCTCCAGAGGCACTAAGGCCTAGCAGCGCACTACCCACCCCAGCACTCACCCCTCACATCAGCAAAGCTGTGGGTGGGGCCGCCCAAGGTGGGGGGCGCTCAGTCCTCTGTGGTTGGTTGAGCGTTTGCCTTCAAGCTTGGGTCACAGAAAAGTACACCCACCTTCCTGTGAAAAGGGCCCATTTACTTGAGGAGGGCTTCAGGTTTGCCACACAGGTAGAGGTTATGTAGGCACAAAGGCTTCATTTTCACGGCCTCCCGGGGTCTTGCCAGCTTGCTGGCACCTGCCAGAAAAGAGTTCGTATGCTTGTCTGAAGGCCTGATTCTTGCCGCTGCCATGCAGGGGCTACCTCCAGAGCTCCAGGGGTCAACAACAGCAGGTCCACAGGGCTGCACATACTTACACATGTCAACAGCGGCTGCCTGAGGGCCCGGCTTCCAATAGCCTGACACTATGCGCTGAGATCGCTCCCTCTGGAAGACACTTGGCACACCCTCAGCAATTAGAAGCTACTGGAACCTACTAAGAATAAATCAGACTACTTGGGCCATAATAAAAGTATAGGAGACAACTAAGACCCAGGGCAAGGCTCAAGGATAAGTCTCCCCTCCTACACAAGGCCACCGTCTTCCAGACCAGGACAGGCGGCTGTTTTCCATAATACACAGGAACAAAGTGCCCCAATCTGTCATTTTTTGATGAGTTTTCAAGTAAGATGCAGATGTGAGGGTCCTTCACCTGTAAACACTTCAGTGTGTGTATCATTAACTAGAGTTTAATATTTGCTGATGGCTTTCCTTTTTTGAGATAAAGTTTGCAAACAGAAATTAACAAATCTCTAGCTTACGTATGCCGAGTTTGAACAAATACATTCACACCTGGGGAACTGAAACCTCCATCGAGATAGAGAATGTTGTCATCACCCCAGAAAGTTCCCTCATGCCCTTTCTCCCCCTCACCCCAGAGGCAACCGCTGATCTGATGTTTTTCACCATAAATGATTTTGCCTATTCCAGAATTTCCCGTAAATGGAATCCTCCAGCACGCACTCTTCTGTGCCTGGCTTCCTCGGCTCAGCACAACACTTCCGCAATTCACTAATGCAATAGTGTGTTATTAGTAGTTCCTTTCTTGCTTTTTTGCTAGTAGAATTCCATTACGCGCATATTCTCACAGATTGTTTATCCATTCTCCTGTTCACTGCAATGATTATTTTGATAAAGGAAATGATTCTTTCATGAATTCCTATAGTTGGGATGCTTCTGCTTTTCTGTTAAGAATTCTCTCGGGGCGCCTGGGTGGCTCAGTTGGTTAAGCAACTGCCTTCGGCTCAGGTCATGATCCTGGAGACCCGGGATCGAGTCCCACATCGGGCTCCCTGCTCGGCGGGAAGCCTGCTTCTCCCTCTCTCACTCCCCCTGCTTGTGTTCCCTCTCTCGCTGTGTTTCCCTCTGTCAAATAAATAAAATCTTAAAAAAAAAAAAAAAAAAAAAAAGAATTCTCTCATCATTTAAAGCAAACCGGATCCGAGACAAGGCTGTTAGGAGCCGTGTCTTTGACCTCAGAAAACTGTGAGTTCCTATTTACTAATAAGGTGACCTCTTGGCAATCACCCCACCACCCACGAGCGCCTTGCTTTTCCCATCTCAACACTGGGCATGAAAACATCTAAAGGATGTGAGACGCTCATCAGAATGAGAGTAGCTAGTTCATTCTTTTGCTCATTCATCTAACAATAAGTAATGGGTGACTTCTTGGTCCTGACTCTGCTAAGGGCAGAGGGAAACAAAGGAGGCAGGTCTTCATGAGGCTTTCAGTTAATGATTTCATTGTCATTGTTACCAGCGCTGCAGGGGGACAAGGGGCAGCTGGGGGGAGCCAGTAACCTGACTACTCTGGGCTAAGTAGGCAAAGCGGAAGCCTTCTAGGGGGAAGGAGCCACAGAGCCTCAGGCTGTCTGAAGGGATCCAGCAGCACCTGCTGGGAGAACCTGAGAAAGCTGTGTCAGAGGAGAGCACAGAGGGAAGTGGGAGGTGGAGGGGAAGGCAGAGGAGCAGGGGAAGCTGGCCAGGCTGGGATTCACAGAAGGTGAACCTCAGAGCCTTAGGCGGGCTGGACTGGATCCTTCACATGAGACTGTCCGGTGGGCACTGTCTGCTTTGTTCACTGTTACAGCCCTCGGCTCTCAGAGCAGTGTCTGGATGGATTTGGGGAAGGAAGGGAGAGAGGGAGAGTGGGAGGCTTGATTTGAAGCCAAGGTTTGGGATTTGTGTCTGACACAGGTCGCTGGCTGCAGTGCAGAGACGGGGTGGGCGGAAGCTCATAATGTGCATGTGTTTGCTGGAGTGGCCATTAACAAAATAGCACGGGCTGGGTGCCTGCAGCGCCCGAAATGTATTTTCTCACACTTCTGTAGACGGGAAGTCTGAGACCAAGGTGCCATGGGGTGGCTTTCTGGAGAGATCTCTCATCCTGGCTTGTAGATGACCAGCTTTTCACTGTGTCCTTATGCGGCTTCCCACCATTCTTGCCCAGAGATCTGTTCTCATAAGGACATCAGTCCCATCAGATTAGGGCCCCACCCTGGTGACCTCACCTAACTTTGGTCTCCCAAAGCAATGACCACTGAGGGTCAGAGCTGCAATGTATGAGTTGGGGGGCAGGGCCATAGTTCAATCCACAATAGGGTCAACACTGGGAAACCAGTTAGGAGGTCAGGGAAGAAATGCTGATGGTGACTTCTGCTCAGGTCATGATCCTGGAGTCCCAGGTTCAAGCTCTGCATTGGGCTCCCTGCTCGGAGGAAAGCCTCTTTCTTCTGCTTCTCCCTTGCTCACTCCCCCTGCTTGTGTTCCCTCTCTAGCTGTGTTTCTCTTTGTCAAATAAATAAATAAAATCTTTAAAAAAGAAAGAAAAAGAAGGGATGGAGGGAAGAAGGAAGGAAGGAAGGAAGGAAGGAAGGAAGGAAGGAAGGAAAAAAGAAAGAAAGAAAGAAAGAAAGAAAGAAAGAAAGAAAGAAAGAAAGAAAGAAAAGGTCTTTCCAGATCTCCCAGTGAGATCATCCCGGATTACCCAGGGGGCCCTACATCCAACAATCCAGTCCATCTGTCTCCATGTAAGAGAAAGAAGAATGAAGACAGGAACTGAAGAAAGCATTATGAAGGGACAGAGACTGGAGTCATGTGACCACAAGGAGCCCACCCAGCCAAAAGCTGAAACAGGCAAGAAAGGAGTCTCCCCAGAGCCTTCAGTGGGGAGTGTGTCCCTGCCAACACCTTAATTTTGGACTTCTGGTCTCCAGAACAGTGGGAGAATACATTTCTGTGGTTTTAAGTGACCAGTTTGGCGATAGTCAGCTAAGGTAACCCGAAGCAGCTAATCCAAAGAGTGACTGAGTGTCCAGTGAAGGTGTCACCTGGGAGGGAGGACAACCTGGGAGGGCAGGGCTTGTAGGATGGGAGGGAGAGTTCAGATCTGGAAATGGTTACTCTGGAAACTGTAGGGTGTGAAGGGCATCCAAGGGCAGCAGCCCGGCTAACTCTAATACTCAATACCTGATCACTACTATCATTATTATTTACTTTCGAACTGCCCTAGTGTTAGAAGAAGTGATTGCTTCCTTTGAATGTATCTGATCTGCCCAGAATCACCGGGAGGGGGTGGGGGGCAAACAATCTGAATTTCTGCCAGGACACAGTGGAGCTCGGTTTTTTCCCTGCAACACTCCCCTTTGGACACCAGTATTTCCCGGTACAAAGTTCTGTTTGCGCCTCTTCACCTCGGGCTGAGCCCAGCTCCACACCCACCCAGAAAGTCTAGGGCACAACCAGGCAGGGGGAGCCAATGGAAACAGCCAGCCTGCCTGGCCCTCCTTCCCTTCTTCCTCCCACAGAGCGGCTGCCAAGCCCCCTGGACTCTATTGGTAGCAGGAGTCCGCCATCTTGTGGACACCCACCATCCTAACAGCCTGATCTTAAATTGGGTCAGGATGAGAGAGAAGAGGGTTCCGAAGTCCCTTCACTGTTCTCTCCTCCAAGTTCAGCTTCGTGTAATCAGGCTCCAAAGGTCAAGAGTTTGGGTGGAACCATCTTTCTGGTCTTTAAAAGAGCTAAGTCACAAACACCACGGCGTCGAAGCGTCTGGTCGGTCTGCAGATCATCCTTTAAGGTCCCTGCTCTCCCATCGCCTGGGTGGCTCAGTCATTAAGCATCTGCCTTTGGCTCAGGTCTTGATCCGGGAGTCACGGGATCCAGCCCCAAATCCGGCTCCCTGCTCAGTAGGGAGCCTGCTTCTCCCTCTCACTCCCCCTGCTTGTGTTCCCTCTCTAGCTGTGTTTCTCTCTGTCAAATAAATAAACAAAATCTTAAATTAAAAAAAAAAAAAAGACCCTTCCTCTCCAGTTAATGGAGCGGGAGCTAGCGGCCATTTGGTGGGAGGGAGAGAGAGAGAGAGCAATGGGCCCAATGGGCCTACTTCCCTCCGCTTTCATAAACCTACAGGAGGCCTCCCTATGCCCCTGGAGAAGTCCAATTCTGAGTCACAGGTCAGGGGTCTTTCTCAAGGGGTGTATTTAAGAGCTAGTGCATGCCTCAGTGTCTCCATCCATTAAATGGGGATCATAAGAGTACTTACCTGATGATGTGTTGTTGGCAAGAAACAAGTTCCTCTACACACAGTGCTTGGAATACCGCCTAAGCTCGCAGGCTCAGTACATGTTAACTATCACAATCCACGCGCACGTGCACACACACAAACACACCAATAAACTCGATCTTCCAGCAACTTTCTGAATGACCGCTGCAAGGTCAAAACTAAGTCATGCTTTAAAGCAACAAGAGTAAAGTGTAAGGAGAAGCAGGAGAAGCTGGATTCCACCTGAGGTGGCACGGCCCCCATGCCCTCTCCGCTGGCACTTGCCCTTCATCTTTAAGGTTACCCCCAAAAGTTTCCTTTCCAGGAAATTTCTCGAAGCCCTTGGAAAAAGCCCAATTCCCCTTGTTGCGCACATCCCCACAGCAGTCCGCGTTCTCCCACAGTTCCCTGCTGGGATCACCTGCCTGTGTGTATGATTATCGTTCAGTCTGTCTATGCCACGGGGCAAGGACTGCGTCTGTCCTGTTCACAGTCATGATCCCAATTATCAGCATAGCGCCTGACCCATAGGAGGGACTGAATAAATATTCAGTGACTGTGTGAAATCCACGGCCCCACTGACAGGGAGCAGAGTGCTGCACAGAAATGTATGTGGAGGATATACTGAACTGGGCATACTCTCCTCTGGCGGTAGAAGGGGACTTCCAGGATTTTGAGGAACGTTATTTGAGCCTGGCATCTTTCATTGTCAATCAGTAGGAATAAGCCTTAAGGCTTTCATAAAACGGTCTAAGTTTTGCTAACAGTAGAAACCAAATCCTTTATGGAGACCAGATGGGTTTTGCAAAAGCAAATCAGCCCTTGCCACGGTGAGATGCGTGTCTGATTTCGGAGACCCTGGGAGGGAGCAGTCTTTATAGCTAGGAGTAGAATCCTTCCATTGTCCCCTGCCAACAACAGCACATCCCTTGCAAAGACTCGGCAGCCTGGAGGGAAGGGTAGACATCAATGTGGTGGACGGAGAAAGGTGGATGGGATAGTCTGGCACAGGGCAGGATTCCTGTTCCCTGTCATCTCTGTCCCCAAACACGTCATCCAGGGAGCATCACCAAACACGCATGTTCAAGACACTCTGCAGAGCGAGGGTCCCCTCACTGATGAGGATGCCGCCGCAGAGCCCGTCTCTCCTGCTCCACCCCACTCGAGTGGGAGTGGCTGACCACCCCAGGCAGGACCGATGAGGAGGATGGCTACAACATCAATGAGTCTATACAAGAGTACGGCACGCTCAGGATTACACCGCACTTGGAAACCGACCAGATGGTTGGCGCCAACAGGTCAGCTCCTCTCCACTCTGTAGGTCAGGTGAGTTTAAGGCTATTCTCTCTGGATCTAGAGATCTGAAATCACAGCAAGGAGAGGAAGGGAGATTGTGAATCGCCTCTCGGTCCACATCAGCCCCTGTGAGGATAGCTCAACAAGGAAATGTGAGTGTCCGTGGGCAGGGGAGCAAAGCCCCTCTCTAGCCTGTGCCGGGATGGCCTGGGCCTGCCCTTGCGCCCCAGATGGACAAGACTTTGGATTTCCACAGCCGCCAGTCCCCCTCTGCTGACACTCTTCTTTTAGATTTGTTCGGGCCTTCATCAGCTCTCCCTGGATCCCGTGGCCCTGGGAGGCCGGCTCTGTCTTTGGGCCGGATTGCCAGTCTCTGCTCAGTCTCTTAGCAGTGAATTCATAATCCCACTTGCAGAGAACAAGCAAGCCCGTCTATTTACAGATCCCTACCTGTTGCCCAGTCCCCCTTACTGGACACTAGCAGCTCTCGCTGTTCTCATGAGGCTGTCACTGATCTGGCAGATGGGGTCCAGCCCAGCAGAATGAAAGCCTGGATGAAATCAGGATGAAATAGGCCCTTGCTCCTGTCCACAGGCCTCATCCCTGCAGTGGTGTGACATTACAATTAAAAAGGAAGATGAAGTGAGTCTTCATGGAGAGCTCTCTGGGAGACCAGATTCATTTAAACTTATTTCTCCTGACTTTTCAGACTTCCCTATCTTTGCAAAATTGGACAAACAGGATTTCAAGCATGGGCTTAACTACTGAATCATGATTTTATAAGTCACCACTCAGTGTCATAGGAGACAAAAACCCAACTCATACAGGCTTATATGTAAAAGTGGGACTTCACTGGCGAAAAAACTGAAAGGTGGAGAGGCAGTTCCCAGCAATACAAGGGAATGGTTCTGGAATCTCAAGGGATGGCATCAGATACCCGCCCTCCTCTTCTCTGAGCTCAGATTCTTCTATATCCGTCTACCCCTCAGGGAAGGCTTGCTCCTGGTAGCCAGGCATACACGTCATCATTCCAACATAATTTGCAAAAAAAAAAGCCCCTCTCTAATAGTCTTGCTAGGGTTACCAGTCTTTGCAAATACTGGGGACACACTTACACTAAAAAATTATTCCTTGTTGATTTGAAATGCAAATTCTGTACTTTATCTGGCAACCTCAGTCCAGCAAAGATCCCAGCACTGAAGAGGGCCAGTATGAAGCACATACCATCCCAGACCCAGGTCACGGTGGTCAGGAGAACGGGTTATGCCAAACAGCAGGCCAGGGCCACCTCCCCATCTCTGGAAAGACAGAAGCACCGTCAGCCCTCTGAGTGTGCACATCCCAGTAGCGGGATGTGGGTCCCTTCCCAAATAACTGGGATGCTAACCCTAGAAGGAGAACGAAGCCTGAAAAAGTGAAAACAACCCATGTCCACACCATGATCCGGAAGGTCCTAGACAATTAGTGAAAAGTGAAAAATTCCACAGTGGCTTTATGGCACACCATTTTTTGCACCTTTCCTTCCTTGTCATGCACACTCCTGGCTGGTTGGCCAAGCAGGTCCTAGAATCCCTCCCTGCATGGTTTTGCTACCATTGCCATGACAATGCAGCACAGACTAGGGAGGCTAAGCACCAGACAGCTGTTGTCGGACTATAATTCTGGAGGCTGAAAGTCAAAGGTCAAGGTGTCGACAGGGCTGGTTTCTTCCAAGGCCTCTCTCTTGGGCTTGCAGATGGCCATCCTCTCACTGTGTCTTCCTGTGGTCTTCCCATCATGTGTGTCCTGTGTCTCTGTCCTAATCTCCTCTTCTTAGAAGGACCCACTCAAATGGCCTTATTTTAACTGAATTACTTCTTTGAAGACCCTGGCTCCTGGTGAAAGGTGAAATAAGAGTCGTTTATGTCAAGGGGTTTTACAAAGGGAGCCAGGAGACCATTAAGGAGGAGGGCCTGTGCCCACCCTCACGGGGTAGAACTTCGGCACTCGCAAATATCCCAAGGATCCTGCATGAACACCTGCAGCAGGCTACAGTAATGGCCTTTGGCTTGGTGATAGCCTTGGCAACAATCACGTCTAGCCAACATTTGCTTTCTGCCACCAACACTAATCAAAATTCTTTGTAAATGACCGAGGCAAGCATTCCCTTTTGTCTTTAGGAACCTGACTCCTGTTCTCTCATGGGACACAATCTGGGCTGCTGCCCAAACCTGTGCCCCCCCAAACTGCAATTAGGGTCACTACTTGGACATAGGGATGCGATTCAGCCTAAAGCACCACCCTCTCCTTCATTTATTATTTGTTCCCCTCAGGTAAGCAATAGGGCAGTGAGGGTGGTCACAACTTGTCCCCAGTCCCAGGGCTGACTGAGCAGTGGAACTCAGTAAAGAGCCATATCTTCTGACTGGCCTTTATCCCCAGCATGTAGTCAGCCCTGTACCAGCCTGCAAATCCCTTTCAGAAAAGCACTGGACAAATCCACTCTCCAGGGCACTCAGCACAGGGCCAGGAGCCCAGCAGGTGATGTTCTTGAAATGAACATTCCTTACAAGGACTGAAACAGGAAGAAGCATCCCTAAAGCATTTTAGGAGATTTAGCTAAAAGGAGAGGAGGACAGGAGCATGTGCTCCTGATTTGAAGTGATAAAGACTCCTTAGAACAGCAAAAAGAGGCTTATGGATGTGTAAATGAGCCTGGGGAAGACTAATCAGAGGGTAAATTACAAAACAAAAAAAGACTGTAAAACAAGTGAGAGGGGAGAACAGTGAGCATTTCAGCGTCTTTTAGTTCATAAGAAATTCATGAGGAATGCCTGTGGAAATTTTGTTGCTTTTGGTGGTGGGAAAGAATTGTAAATATGTATAATATGTAAATATCTTTTATAATAAAAGCCCATGAAGATAAATGAGCCTGTCTGCAGAAAAGCTGTGAGCTGTGTAAGATGCCAGAATCAACTGTCGTCACTAAGAAATTACCATAATGCTTACGGGGCACTGAAAGTTCCTCCCGCTCTGGAAAGATATGCATAAACGCTACTCAGAAAATGCACGCAGACCCAGGCCTCTTTCTCCACCCGGCCCCTGACTCCCCAATCTCTTTCTTTTCATGTGAGGAAGGCAACCCTGGAGACCAGACAGCAGAGATGAATATATAGAGTTCAAATATGACGTCTTTCCACCACCCATGACCAGCGCTGTAAGTGGGCTCCAGCCACTTCCAAGCCGATCTCAAATCTTCTGATTGCGTTCTCTTTCCCACGTTATCTCTCAACTGGAGCAGAGAATCCTGCTGGCAAAGCACCCTGTGATGGGAACGGAACCTCCTCTTCAAGCAGTAAGGACTGTCAGAAGCTAGCAGGGCCCGCCCCCGACTGACCCCAAGACAGTGATCCACCTGATCTGCACGCCCACCTGCACTGCCACCAGGGGGCGCACACGCATTCCTGTCCGTTTTCCTCCTGTAAATCCTGAAAGTATCTTCAGCACTTTGGAGCCAGTCTTTGAGCAGCCCTCTGTGGTCTTCCGGTGTCGGCCTCCCTGAAATAAATCCCTTTCTTGTTTCCCCACCAGTCCTCTCCCTGCCTTACGGAGTTTATCAGCGGAGTAGTGACCAAATCTGGTCTGTTTGCGGCCCCCGGAGCCAGGTGCATTGCGATTTTGGTCAAATCATCCAGTCACTCTAGGACCCGCTTCCCTCATCTGTGAAATGAGGACACCACGCTTTCGTTCCCCACGTTTCGGGGAGAACCTAATGAGAGAAGAAGTGCCACCTCCCTACCCGGCGAGCAGCGGCCAGCAGCGGCTCAACCCCTGGGGACCAGAGAAACTGTCGCAGGACAGGTCAGGTCCCTAAGGAAGCAAAGCGCTCAGCTGGGGGGAGAGCTCAGCGGGTGCCCCGCCTCAAGCGCCCGCCCTCCCCGACACCACGCCCCCAGCCCGGTGCAAGAAGCCCTCCAAGTCCCGCCTGGAAGCCATCGCCATGCCCCCGTCCCCACCCACGCCACGCCCAGTGCCAAACCGCGACCTGCCCTGGCGGAGCCCATGGTGCCTGAGCCTGGGCCCTGGGCCCCCGTCCTGTGGCGGGCGTGCAACTGGCTCATGGCCACGTTCTTCGCGCTGGCGGCCTTGGTGCAGGTCAGGTCCCGGCCCGGGAGGCGGGAGGCGGGCAAGGGGTCCCCCCCCCCCCCCGGGCTCCGTAGGCTGCGGGGCTTCGAGCTCCACCCCCGGGCCCGGCGTGGGGTGTAGACTGACAGGGTGGGTGGACCCTGTACCCAGAGGACAAAGATTGGGGTTACATCCCGGGGCCCCCACCCAGTCCCCCCTGGCCGAGACGCAGGCGTGTCCATGTGACTGACAGGCCCCTCCCCCGTGCCACGTGCTGGCAGGAGCGGGAGGAGCAGACGCTGCCCCGGATGGGGACCCAGCCTGGTTTCAGAACTAGGTGAGCAGGCAGACAGAACCTCCCGTGGCACTGGGACCCTCTTCTGCTTTGGGATCCCCTTCGTAAGAGCTGTCCTTACTCCTTAAGACTGGAGGCCTGGAGGCCCTTACAGTACCTTGGTCGGCCTTCTGTGCGGTTCTGTACACAATCGTGTGTGTGCTCGGCCAGAAGCCCTCTCGACCACCAGGATTTGCTAGACTAGGTCTTAGTCCCATTTTGTATTGTCACTGCCTAGGGCGGTGTCTGCCATGAAACCTATCACAGCGATGGATCCTGGAGCCGACCAGAGGGCGGGAGCACCACAGAATGTCTGCTAATGCCTTGTGTTTTGGCGTTCCAGGTAAATGATCCCGATGCAGAACTGTGGATGGTGAGTACCAGCTGCTTTCCTCCGTTTCCAGGAACTGCGCAGTTGCAAGAAACACAGTTTTCTCTATTTGTCCCACCTCCCTGCCTTATGCATAAAAACTTAGAAATCAGATCATTTCCCTAAAATATCAGGGGAGAGGAATCAGAGTGGTAATGTAACATGTGTTAGAGTTCAGAACTTTCCAGAGACATTAGGAGTCTTTTGGTAGTATTCCCTTTGAATAAAAATGGGCCAACTTGAGGACACTTTTCTGAAGACACATAGTAAACATCCAAAGGTCAACTGAGCCATTCCTCATGAGTTTCTACCCAGAAACTCCAACAAACATTTCACCAGAAAATGGAATGCTTAGGGTTTGCAGTTCTTCTAATTCAGTGAGTTATGTTTATAAACAGTAATTAAAGCCCATAAAATCTACAGACTACATTTAACCAATGTTCTGGTTGAATTACTTGGAGGAGGGGGAGATCATTCCATACATTTTCTGAAATACCTGGATTTTGCCTGGTTTCTTGCAAAACAGATACATAAGACCATGCAGTATCACCAATGAGATGATTTTTAGCTTTGGAATAATACTGACTGTATACAGATTAGCAACAAATGAAAGTGTTTGGATCTGTAATGTGAAATTCTAGTCACTGTTTTTAGTGCAGTAGAACTCATTAGGACTTTGCTTATTGTCCAGATTCACATGCCCTTGCATTGAATCAAATTGCCTATTCCTCAGCACTCTGGCCCATATCCTGAGTTCCAAATATTATTTCCCTGCAGACAAGTCTCCAATACCCAGCTTAATGTTGAGTTTCCAACACTGACTCCTCCAACACCCCAAAGTCCTACAGCATCATTCCCTGCTAAACCCCCTCCTCCTGACTCACTCATTTCTGTCAACAGCAGAATCATCCCCAGGGTCATCCTTGCTGCAGACCACAGGCATCTTAAACATCTCTCGGTTCCTTACCACCATCTTTGAGACCCTTTCAAAAAATAAAATGAAGAACAAAGCAACCCAGCAAAACCCAGTTTAGGTCTGACTGCTTATCTGTGAGGTATGTGTGTACTTGACCTCCCACTCCATGCTTAGATGTCATAGCATGAAGAATTATAGACACCATGTCCCCACAGGTACACTCCCTCCTTGCCAGTTTCACCCTCCATCACTTCCCACCTGGACTCCTAGCATAGCTTCCTAATTCTTGGAGCTGTCTCTTCCCAGCATGGTCTTGGAAGCTGGTCCACCTATAACAGTACTGTGTCTTGCCTCCTAGAATTCCTGTATACCATATGTATGCTTTGAAGTCTATCTCAAATGCTCTGTCCCTCCAAAAATCCTGCCTCTGTCCTATAGGTTCCAACCATCCTTTCTTTGAACCTTTTTTTTAAAAAAAGATTTTATTTATTTATTTGACAGAGAGAAACACAGCGAGAAAGGGAACACAAGCAGAGGGAGTGAGAGAGAGAGAACCAGGCTTCCTGCCGAGCAGGGAGCCCGATGTGGGGCTCGATCCCAGGTCTCCGAGATCATGACCTGAGCCGAAGGCAGTCACTTAACCAACTGAGCCACCCAGTCACCCCTTTCCTTTGAACTTTTAACGCTAATACATTCTGCTTTACATTCAAGTTGGTTCTGCACATGCCAGCTCCTGGGAGAATAGGGACCAGTTCTTCTTGGTGGTCCTCAGGCAACCTACCGCAGAGCCTTCCTAGGGCAGCCCTTTTGTATTGACTCTTGAATGAAAGCATGCACAGATGAGCCAATAGAAGGTAATGGGGCCTTGGGAGCTTGAACTGTGCCTGACTTATTTTCATGTCCCCTAGTTCATCTTGCTTTTAAAGGATGCCTGTATCAGATGCATATGGAAGCAAATAACAGAAAATCTGACTAGCACCATGTTATAACAACAGAGTTCCTCACTTAACAAGAAGTCCACCGGCAGCTGCTTGATGGCCAACAACATCATCAAAGACTTGGGCTTCCTGGGTTTCTTCTCTGCCACTTCCAGTGTGTGGGTGATATAAGCCCCTCATGTCTACAGTATGGCTGCTGCAGCTCCAAATATCATGCCCAGGCAAGAGCATCCCAAGTAGGAAGCAACAAGACAGGAACAAAACAATTTTTCCCTCCTGTGCTTTTTTCCCCCTTTTATCATGGAGAAAATGTTACCCAAGAAGCTCTTCAGGCAGCATGTGCATACCAATACAGTTTATGGTCTAGGACCCATGCTGCTTGGTCAGTGTCGGCATATTGGCTGTTAAAATGCTTTGAGTATCAGACTTGCCCCTACAAGACTTCTTACATTTCATGGCTGAAGCATGATTACTCCTAGCTTAAGAGGCTGGGAAAACAAATCAGCTTTTTCAGTTTTTATACTGGCAGGTGGACAAAAGAGAGAGACAATAAGAATGAATCCAATGGCGGGGGGCACCTGGCTGGCTCAACTGGTGGAGCCTGTGACTCTTGGTCTCAGGCTTGTGAGCCCGAGCCCCAGGTTGGGTGCAGAGATGACTTAAAAAATAAAATCTTGGGATGCCTGGTGGTTCAGTTGGTTAAGCGTCTGCCTTAGGTTCAGGTCCTGGGATCAAGCTCCACATCAGGCTCCTTGCTCAGTGGGGAAACTGCTTCTCCCTCTGTCACTTGCCCTGCTTGTGCACACGCTCTCTCTCGCTCATTCTCTCTCTGTCACTCTCCCTCTCTGACAAATCAAATCTTAAAAAAAAAAAAAAAAATCTTTAAAAACAAAACAAAAAGAATGCCATCATACTCAAGAATTATATAGTGAATGAAATATCATAAAATGAATGATACTCTGGGTTAAAAAAATACATTAACATAAAAGACCATTACAAATGGGTTCTACTGAGTTCATTATTGAATATGCTGTGTATTATTTTTACCTTATGTACTAGAAACCATTATTTTTAGTCCCTTGCTCCTCAAAAAGAATTTATCTTCTTCAAGCTAGAGAAAAGCATTTAAAGATTAACATGGCACAACTGCCATGCGAAACCAGTGTTTAGTTCAAAGGGTTGTTTTGTTCATACATTTATAATACAAAGAAATAAGAAGGTCTCAGACTCCTTAATCTGTTAGTGAGAGATACCTGATACATTTGAGTATATACTTCTAACAAATCTCTGCCAAACATTTCTTACAGAGAGCACAATTAAATGTATGGTGTGTGTGTAACTTCTCTCTCTCTCCCTCTCTTTCTCTCCATCCTTCTCAGTGTCTAGTCATGTAGGTTTTCATTAGGAGAAAACTACCCTCTTCCTGCCCCAAGTGTGGCCCTCAGAACGACAGCAGCAGCATCCCCTGGGAGCCTGTTAGAAAAGCAGAATTTGGGCCATACCCTAGACCTCTAGGATCAGATCTGCATTTTAACAAGCTTTCCAGGCGATTTGTATACACACTGAACTTTGGGAAGCCCTGGTCTTACCCGTCAGTAGCATGCATACCTCCCTGGGAGAGAGGCCCAGAGTGGCAAATGTCAGTCCTGGCCCTCGTTAGGGATGGAGGAGTAAAGACAAACACAGACCGGTTTCTGGGGTGAAAACCAATCACCTGACATGCACAGCTCTGACAGCTCCCCAGTGAAGCTGTCTGACGAGCACATTGCCGTGGATGCAGTGAAGCAGCTACGTTTCTTGGAAACCCATCGTGTCTCCTGTACTCAGACGAGGCCTGTTCTATGTGCCCCCGGCCCACGACATGCATGCCATAGCAGCTCTGGCTAGAGTCCACCTTCTGAGCATGAGGCTTGAAAACGGGGCCTCCGCTGGGCCCATCTTCCAAACTGCAAAACAGCTTGCCAGCAGTTTCCGGGGTGCAGAGCCCGACCTTACCTGATGCACACACTGTCAATGTTCAGTGCTCTTACTATCTTTCTCTGTGCTTCCTCGATTCCCCTGAACGTCTCCCAGATCAGGCATCCCTCTAACCCCTGTCCCCTCCCTCTTTGCTAACAGGTGGCGTACGGGACACCTGCGGTGCTGAGCCTGCTGGTGGGACTTAACCCTCTTGTCACAGGTATGGACCCCGGATTCTGCACGGACACATAGCAAATCCGATCTCTGACAATTAAGGACAGACTCCTGGGAGAAGAACGGGGCCCTCCAGGTCTCCTCGTTGCTGATCACAAGAGGGACTAATTCTAAATCTAGATCACCCTCACCCATCCTCAGGCAAACTTCACAAGGGCCTGCCACACCACGACAGCCTTTTTAGCAGCTCGGAACCTGGGATCACTTGTGCTGGGGCGGAACAGGGGTTCTGCAGTGTAGCCCACAAGCGAGAAGGGCTCCGGTCATCCCGCTGATTTCTTACACCACAGGCTAATGGAAAATCAGCAACAGAACATGTACCTTATGTCTCTCTAGCGGGGACCGTCAGTGTCCAGTACTACTCCCAGTGACCACGTTCTTAGTTTGAATCCATTCAACATGTGTGTATGCGGCCTGCTACATATTTAGGTAAATGGTTTATAATGTCCATACAAATGTCTAGGTTTTTCACTCCCTAACCCCCCTCTGTACCGTCATAGTACATACAGCTATTTACTGCATGCCTTCATATGTTTTCCCCTGTGAGGCTATCAGCATCTTCAAAGGGGGACCCTGTGTAGCCCATCTTTGCCCAAGCCTCACTGAAATAGGGCCATGAAGATGGTAGGTACTTAATGCTTGTTGAACATGAATGAGTGGCTGTAAGACAGGCTTTATCATACATTTCCCTGCTCCTTAGTGGAGGTGGGTATAAAGGTTTAAAAAAAATCACTTAAAATAGCTGATTTGTGTTGCCTACAGGCTGCCTACCTCAATGCTGGGCAAAACATAGTGGCTTTGATTTTTAACAGCCCCCAAAACTCTCAACAAACCTTAAGTTGGAGTTTTATAACCAAAGTACATTTTACATTGTGTGCTAACTTCTTATGAATAGGGATTGTCAGTCCTGATGAGTTACTCTCCAGTGTCAGGAAAACAGCTCCCTGGCCAGTGGGCTGTCAGAGTTCTCAGGGCCGTAGAAGAAAGACCAGTGGTTCCCAGCTGGGAAGGGAAAACTCCTGCCCTCTGGATGCATGGGCTTAGCTTGGGCTCCGTTACTTGTAGGCAAGGAAAAAAACGCAAATGGGCTGTGAGCTAAAAAGGAGATGTACTGGGCTACTTGACAGAAAGTCAGGAGTGGTGCTGGCTTCACACGCTGCTAGTGGCTCAGAACTGGAACCTCGCACTTCGCAGCCCCACCACGTGTCGCTCTGACTTCAGTCCCGGGCCCCTCGATGGTAGCCCGGCAGCTCAAGGTTCACGTCCTTGTGACACTCAGTTCAACAGCAGATAGAACCTGCTTCCCAGATAGCTAAGCAATAGTCTCAGAGTTGAGCTGTGAGCCCTGATTTGTCCTCTGCTTACTAAAGGCATGAAGTATGTTGACTGATCAATCTAAGGTCCTGTGGTCTGGGACACATGGCCTGGGTGCATGGGAAGGGTGGATCCCCCAAAGAAAATAAAAGGTTGCCGTCACAGAAAGGAGACACATTGGGCAACCAAAACACTAACATCCACCTAAGTTTATCGCTACTGCTTTCATCTCTGTGATGTCCCTCAAAACAAAACGTACAGAAACCTAGCTTTTTTTTTTTTTAAGAAGCTCCACACCCAGTGTGGGGCTTGAACTCATGACCCTGAGATGAAGAGTTGCACGCTCTGCTGACTGAGCCAGCCAGACGGCACTCCAGCTTTTTCTGAAGGTTTACCGGAAGGCAGACTGTGGCAGAGCAGATACAAAGAGACTGTTTTTCTCTGGGATGTGATTCCGTGATTAACAGCTCCAGAATCTCTATTTTTAGGCAACTTTATTTGGAAGAATGTCTCCGCGATACACATATTCTTTTGTATCGTGTGGGCTGCTGGCTTGGCAGGCCATCTCTGGCTTCACTCCCAACAGAACATCTTACATGAGGAAGAAGGCAGGTGAGCCATGACTTTTGCTCCTTGGAAGGGGTGGGGTAGAATTGAGAAATCCATCCCCCTATAATCCCTTATGGGCACCACGATGACTCAGCTTCCCCAGCTACACCACGAGGAGCAGGGAAGGCATACCTCCTTGATAAGCTGAAGAAGCAGGAACTGAGCTAGGATTCCCAACCAACACCCTGTTCCATGCTCTGCAACCAGGGCCAGAGGCAGTCAGGCAGCTGACCTTGGCTCCCTTCCAATGAATGAGCAAGGACGCCATACGGTAACACTCAGTCCAGTCTCACGAGGTGAAAGCTCCGCTAACACTCTGATTTCGTTGTGGTTCTGGCCAAAATCTTCTCTACAAATGGGATTAGCCACCTCAGGAGCCAGTGTGTTAAGTCAACCTCTGTCTGCCTTGCCCTGCCACGTCCCACATCATCTCCTCCCTTTGTCAAGGCCATGTGTTCCACGCACAGCTCCTTTCCCTTCTTGTCCACCCTACTGCTAACACTGAGATTTAGAGACATAAAGGTCATCAGCCCTGGTGAGGTGCTCCTTTGTCACAGGCCCTAATCCTTGCGAAACTGGAGAGCAAATTGGGTTGGATCTGCCCATGGGATCGCCAACCCAATGGGTTGGATCACCTCCCCCACCCATCAGTTACAGTGGGCTTCCAGTGGTACCATGGCCAAATAGGACTTTTCTACTCTATGTAAAAGGTGTATGCTTTTAACACACTTCTAGAAGCATAGACCCACCCCAAAATCATTAGCCTGACGCATACTACAAATCATTCCTCTCCCCTAAGATGTGACCCAATCTTTTGCATCACGTGCTCCATTATTTATAGATCTGAGCACATCCTGCCTAACAATAAACTCTAAAACAATGTAAAATTGATGCCTGATAAATCTGGGATAGTTTTCTCAGTTGTACTATATTCCTCTCAGTGACCTGAAACAAGTGATTTAATTGTGTTTTCGTTTTGTTAGGGGTTTTTTTGTTCGCTTAGAAGTTGGGGAGGAGGGATGGAGTTCACATCTGTCTCTTAAGATGAAACATATTTTCATATAAGGCTTTAAACTATCTGAAAAAAGGTAATTTTTGAAGACTTGAAGATACTGTTTATACTGAAGGAAGGTCATCCAGTAATCAGCAGAAGCTAGTGGTCATAGAGAGAATGGGATGATAGGCATCTCATTCATAGCTACTTCAAAAATCTGAAATGTGTGCTGTTTTATAGGGAGCTGTTTGGTCTGGTGATTATCACAGTATGGATGGGCCTGTGTCACAGTTCATCAAAGTAAGTGTTTCAACTTATTAGCTAAAATCAGATGTCTTCATGGTTGGTCACATCAGATAGGCAAGTGAAAGTACTGACATGCATATACAAACAAAAGACTCTTTTGAAAGAAAGCCAATGGTAGTAGAATCAGAGGTTCGTGATCACTCACACTTTTATAAATGCCAATTTCTGATGTGGCTCACTGTCATCGGGAGCTGTCAGCCAAAAGGGTGTTCTTTAGGGAGAGGGAAAATGATCTCATAAAGAAGCTTGGAAATTTGGGGCGCCTGGGTGGCTCAGTTGGTTAAGCGACTGCCTTCGGCTCAGGTCATGATCCTGGAGACCTGGGATCAAGCCCCACATCGGGCTTCCTGCTCGGTGGGAAGCCTGCTTCTCCCTCTCTCAGTCCCTCTGCTTGTGTTCCCTCTCTAGCTGTGTTTCTCTCTGTCAAATAACTAAATAAAATCTTTAAAAAAAAAAAAAAAAAAAAAGAAACTTGGAAATTTACAAAAGCATGACGAGCAAAGAAAATATTAAAAGTATGGGTTCATATAGATGAATATTAACTTTATAAATTGGAGTAATAATGTTTCTTGGGGCTTAAACATGTGAAGAATCAAAATACATGACAACAGTGATATATAAGGAGATAAACAGAGTGAAAGTGTTCTAAGAACCTTGAAACAGCAAATTAAACCCAAATAAACAAGAAGAAAGTAATCATAAAGGCAGAAACCAATGAAATGAGAAATCAATATAAAAAATGGAGGATTAAGAAGGCCAAATACTGACTTTACAAAATGATTCATAACATAAGCCCTACCAAGACTAAAAAGGAAAAATAATAAAAGTGAGAGCAAGGAAGAGGAAGCAAAAATAGAGAATATTAGGAATGAAAAAGATAATGTTACTGTATATCTAAGAGATCTTGCAAAAATTGCAACAGGATATCACGAACAACTCCTTGGCAATAAATTTGAAAACTGTAGACAAAATGGATAGATTACTTTAAAAATCCAAATTAGCAAAATTGACACAAGAAGAAATTCTCCAGAACAGTCCCATAACTATTAAAGAAACTGAGTCCTCAATTTAAGTTTTTGCTAACAGAAAACTCTAAACCAGATATAGAGCCTAACTGAAGAATTATACCTAAAATTTAAGGGGGAAATAATGCCAACCTTTAACAAACACCTCCAGAAAACAGAAAAAGAAGAAACACTTTACAATTCATGTTATAAGGACAGAATAATCTTGATACCAAGACTTGACAAGAACATTTTGAAAGGGGGAGGGGAGGGAAAGCAAAGAAATTACAAGACGGTCTCACGACTACAGATTGAAAAAGCATTAGGGAATCAAATCCTGCAAGATATAACCCAACCACCAAGTTGGGGTTTATTCTAGGAACGCAATTTACCATTCAAAAACCAACCAATGTTTTCTATCACAATAATGGAACAAAGGGAAAAAATAACTATCTTCTCAATCTATTCAGAAAGAGTGTTTGGTAAGATCGTCATCTGTTCACAAGAGCTGTTGGAAAACAGGTGTAGAAAGGCACTGAACCAGGCGCCTGGGTGGCTCAGTGGGTTAAGCCTCTGCCTTTGGCTCTCAGGTCATGACCCCAGGGTCCTGGGATCGAGGCCCACATTGGGCTCTCTGCTCGACAGGGAGCCTGCTTCCTCTCTCTCTGCCTGCCTTTCTGCCTACTTGTGATCTCTCTCTCTGTCAAATAAATAAATAAAATCTTAAAAAAAAAAAAAAGGCACTGAACCTGGTAAGTAGTGTCAGCACCAAAGCTTGAGAATTGGGTGAGCAACTGAAAACTTTCCTTCTGAGATCAGGATCCGGAAGGCGTTAGCCACCACTGCCACATCCGCTCAACACTATCCTAGCTAGGATCGTAGCCAGTCCAAAAAGGCAAGAAGAAGAAATAAGAGGAACAACAACTGGAAAAGAAAAATGTTCATTATCCATGGTTGACATGATTACATGTGCAAAAAAACCCAAACAATCTAAAAAGTTACTAGAATGAGTGAGTTTAACATGATTGCTGCACACCAGGTGAATGTATTGAAACCAACTGCATTTTTATCAACAAGTAACAGAAAATGGTAAAAACACAAAGTTAACCAGAAGTAGTAGCATCAAGAAATCAATTCCCGGGTGCCTGGGTGGCTCAGTGGGTTAAGCCTCTGCCTTCGGCTTAGGTCATGATCTCAGGGTCCTGGGATCGAGGCCTGCATTGGGCTCTTGCTCAGTGGGGAGCCTGCTACCCACCCCCACCCCCCGCCTGCCTCTCTACTCGTGATCTCTGTCAAATAAATAAATAAAATCTTAAAAAAAAAAAAGAAATCAACTCCCTAGGAGTACATCTAGAAATAGGCAAAATCTCTATAAATAGGATTGTAAGACACTGTAGGAGAAATTAAAAAACTAAATAAGTGGAGGGATAAACCCATCCTGATAAAAAGATTAAACTAATGAAAGAGTAGAACCTAGAAACAGTTCCACACACAAGCATACCCTATGACACAGGGACCAGGGCCGGTATAGCAAAGAAAGGCCGACCTCTCAATGCATAGTGCTGGATCAGCGGAAGCCCACATGGACAAACTTTCCCTAGCTAACTTTCATAAACATCAATTCCACATGGATTAAGCTCCAAAGTGAGAAGCAGAGGGGTAAGATTTTTAGAGAAGATAACCCAAAATCTCCAAGACCTTGGGGAGGAAAAGCCTTAAACACGACACAGAAATCATTAGGAAAAGATCAATTTTAACATTGCCGAATTAATCAGTGACTTGAGTTCCTCAAAAGACGTCATTATGTGAATGGGAAAAGCTATTTGCAACATACCCAAACAGCAAAGATTGGCATTAAGAATGAAGAACTCCTGTGGGTGTCTGGGTGGCTCAGTCAGCCGAGTGACTGAGACTCGATTTCAGCTCAGGTCTCCATCTCAGGGTGGTGGGTTTGAGGCCCATGTTGGACTCCAAAAAAAAAAAAAGTTCACCAAATTGCACCTTTGAACTTGCTTCCAAAGCAACCCATAGTTTTTATTGGATTTTTATCAATAATAATTCTGGTGTGTCTTTATAGGAATCCAGTTCGTGGAAGAATTCAGTTGACTATGGCTGTTGTGATCGCTCTTCTCCCATTTATCTCTTGGATCTACATCTACATAAACAAGGAGATGCGGTCCTCCTGGCCAACTCACTGCAAGACAGTAATTTAAATGAAATCAGAAATCCTCTTCTTCAAATGAGTACTGTCAATCAATTGTTTATAAACATGGTCGTAACAGGCCAATTTCCTACGAGTTTATTTCAGGTACTTTGAGCAAATATTAGAGGTGATTAAAAAAAGTTCCTAAGAACTTTCTGAGGATGCCTACAACACAGCACAGGATAGCACAGGACTGGTTAGAGACAGGGTCTGACATTCAGTTGTGTCAGTGTAGTAGAAAAGGCAGACCAAAAGTTCAGAAATACGAATTCCAATTCAGTTTATCACTGTCTAAATGACTTGGGCAAATAGATGAAGCTCTAGGTGCATGTCTTCATCTGTACAACAGGATTAATGCCAGATCTCCCACTCACTTGTGCGGTGGCGAGGATTGAACTGGAGAATACAAGAGCACTCCCTAAATATCAAGTGCTTATAACGGGCAACGACTGAGTAAGACAGAGGAAAGCAGGGTTTGGGTTTTAGGATAGACACAGAGCTTCAAAAAGGCCGTGCCCTTGCACTGAATTCACTATATGGGACCAGCACCGTGCCAGGAAATAAATGAGGATGCCGAATGAACAAGCCTGTCCTAGAAAGAAAGGAGGGTTGGGTAGAATAAAGGCATTCGGGACCAAAAGGAAAGAGGGAATATTAACTACATTGTAAATAAAAACTAAGACCAAAATCTGTACATAGTTTTTTTAAAGGAGTGTCAAAGTTAACCCAGCTATACTCTCCAAAGTGGCAACTTATAGCACCACAACCATGGTGTATACACACACATACACACATATGATAACAGAACATGATAACATCACCATAACATGTTGCATTGAGCAGCTGAAATGTGGCCAGATCGAGGAAGTAAAATCCTTTTTTCATTTTAATTTTGAAACATGTCAATTCAATTATTAGAAAACTTATAAATGTGTTTGGAACACTTAAGTCTGTTTGCAACAACTGGACATGGGAATCTACTTCTTTAACTATAAGTTTTATATCTAAATATAGATCAAGTATTTCCAGTGAAAATGTAGTATCAATGGATGGGTTATTAAGTATAAAATGCATCCTGGATTTTAAAGATGTAGTACAAAAAGTACAAAAAGAATGTAAAATATTCTTATATTGCTTACATGTTGAAAAGATATTTTAGATATATTTGAGTTTAATATAATTAGTTATCTGTTTCAATTTACTTTGTAAAAATGTGACTGCTTTTAAATTATTTCTGTGACTCATGTCAGATTTTTGTTGGATGGCAATTTTTTTAAATCTGCTAACATCCAACTCTGGAGTCAAGATTCCATTTCTTGAGATTTAGGAACTACTTCCCTCAAAAAACTACCAAAGGGAGAGTGGAACTAAGGTCATTTGTCTACTTTTACAGCCTTTAATACGATATTAAGTATTCTATAAATATTTGATAAAGGAGGTATGTCTGGTTTTTGTTTGTTTTACACAATGGCCGCTAGACAGGCAAAATTCTCTATTAAGATTCAGATGGGGGGAAAAAAGAAAAATCTAGTGGATATTAAAGCAAATAACGTAACATTTATTTTAAGGGTCAATAAAATACAGATAAAGGTGTTCAGTGTACATTTAGCTTCCGTGATACGATTTTTACATTTCTTTTAATGTAGCTACTAAAATCACACATGAAAAAATGGATTCATTTGCAAATTCTATCTAGGATCTACCTATCCTCCAAGTAATGCTTGACTCTGTGCTTCAAAGACAGAAATGTTCCAATTTAAAAAAAAAAAAAAGCGATATTCAAAATATACTTTCATCCTATCTGTACCTCCAGTATCACACGGTGAATTCTGTGATTATATGCAATTCCTTTTACATATCTGAGCACCTACTCCTGAAAGGAGTCTCTGAGATTGTTGTAAACTCCAGTTCTCAGGTGAATCTCAGTAACCTCCACGTCTCTATTACCCAAGCGTCTGCCTTCCCACCCATCTCTTTTCTTCCCTCCAGCACTCCTCTCCATCAGCCTCTCATTATCCATTGTCGGGACAGAGAGACACAGATCTAATCACCGCTTCCCCTGCGGAAACAAGGGCTCCTTGCTGTCTGACAAGCCCGTCCTAACTGTGAGCTCATCATTCAAGGCTCTTCACGACACAGGCCTGTTGGCTGCCTGCACTATTTCTTGCTATAACCGCAGGCACCTTTCCGTGAATCTTCACAGTGTTACCTGTCACTCCTAAATTCAGCATGCCCTTCAACCTCAGCTGACCCTATTCTGCCCGCCTGTCCAAACTATTTTCCTCCTCCTTCAAGTCATCACAAATTCCAATAAACAAAATTAAACTCCCCCTCCACATTCCCAGGCCCTTCTTCACACATTTGGTACCTATGCATGGAAAGGTCGGTGAATGCAGGGAGGGAGCATTCTCTGGCCAGTTGATTCATGATCCTAGAGGATACCCAGGTCCTGGTCCCCAGAACCAGGACCATTACCTTGCGTCACAAAACAGACTTTGCAGATAAAATAAAGTTAAAGATCTTGAGATGGGGAGGTAAGCCTGAAAGTCAGCACAACTGTCCCGAGAAAAGGCAGGCAGAGGGAGGTTTGAAGAGGCTGCCTTGCTGGCACTGAAGATGGAGGAAGAAGAGGCCTCGGGCCAGGAATGGAATGCAGGAAGCAGCTCAAGAAGCTAAGTAGGGCAAGGAAGCAGAGTCTGCCACAGAGGCCTCGAAGGGGGGACCACAGCTGGAGCTCAGCCCAGGGAAAACTTCCGACTTCTGGCTTCCAGAATTGTAAGAGAGCACGTAAGTGCCGTCCGAAGCCACCAAAGTGGTAGTGACTTGTCACAGCAGCTGCAGAATATGAACACACCACTGTATCCCCAGAGCCTGGGCACTTGGCAGGCACGCTGATGCTGACAAATACTGCTTTCTTCTCTCCTGATATTTTTAGGTCCTGAATCAAACTTTGTCTACATCACAACAGTCCCTTTACTATCTAGTAAGTGTTGCCATAAATAAGCCTTAGCACATAGGACCACCCAGTTAACATGCCCCATTGGTCTAGAAAGGGAGTCGAGAGTAAATTCCTTCACCGCTGTGGCCCTGGCCCTTGGTCCTGCGTTGCTTAGTCCCAAGGCCACCCGCGGGACCTCTTGGGAGGCCCTTCTCATGGCTTCACACGGGAGACCGCACGTTCACCAGTGAAATAACTTATTTGTGGTTTACACAACAGGGATACAAGTCTATAAATATACAAACATGACGGGTATTTAGAGCAAAAAATGTCCAAAGTTCATTCACACGGCAGGATACACAGAGAAAGTTTACCTGAGCTGATTTTATTTTTTTATTATGAGTTTTAAGTTACATAGTTAATACATGAATACATCCTCCTTGTAAAAAGTTAAAAAATTCCAGATAAGACTAAATGAAGTCAGTTTTAAGAACTATGCCACCCCCCCCAACCTCCCAACCCCCAGTCTCCTCCCTGGATGACTCAAGCTGCTTTCTTTCATTTTGTTTCCAATCCTCAGCACTGGATGGATTATCCAAAAATGACATTTCAGAATATCTCATGAGCTAACGCACACTGAGGCCATAAATACATTTTGTTATGCAAATAGAATACTGCACAATGTGCCTGAGGATCTGGGGAAGGGGAGAGAGAAACAAACAACGCTCAACCAACACTCTCTTTCTATAATGGTAAACAAGATAAATCAGGCTAAAATGGTAAAGCATTTTCCTTCTTATAATTTATAATTCTGTCGGGAACTCTGCCTCTCCCTTTCAACATCATTTTGTCAGGATAGACATAAACGGTGCCAAAAGCCTGGCTGTCCGGAGCCGTTTCAATAACCCCTTCTAGGTTGATGTGGTGCACACCAAAAGGATCCTCAGAGTAGCCACCATCGTGAGTGTGACCGGCGAAGAAACACACCACACACTTGTGAGACCAAATGACTGCCAGGGCATCTCTGTAATTCCAGGCCAGGCACACGCTGTCAGAGGCCTCTGGGTAAATGGGAAGATGGCCTGTTAGTTAAAGAGAAGAAGAGTTATGAGCCAATTAGGAAATGTCTCTTTCATCAAAATAAATGGTTAAAAACTAGTACTCAGAAAAAAAAAAAGAATATAGCTACATATTTCAAATAGACTAAGACCAGAGAGAAGAACGGGATAATGGACAGCCACATCTCTACAGCATATAGAAGTGGGAGATAGTCTACACACACGGGAAGAGGCCACAGTCCAAGCGGAACCCGAGATCTCTACGGCCAACAACATCCAAAAAGGTACAAACGTCAAGAAAAACCGAGGGCATCCCATGCAGAACGGTGTGTGATGGTGGCCAGAAGCCAGGCAGATGCTGTGCTGGAGTCCACTCTCTTATACATGAGTGCTACGTACACAGAGGCACCCCTAAATTTAAGGGCAGTTTAGACATGGGTCATGGGTTATAGGTCATTTAGACACTCAGTGCTTTAACACGGATTCATGCCACTTTAAACACCTCCATGAGATCCCAGGAGCCAGAGCCATTTTACAGATGAGAACAGTGAGGTAAAGCAGGGAGGATTTATACTCAGTCCCACAGGACATATATGAAAGGAGAGCCAGGAGGATTCTGAATTCCTGATGCTAACACACACGTGAGGTCACATCATGTCTCACTCTGGAATGCAGGCACAAAGATCCCTTGGCTTTGCTTCTTGCCCTTAAATCAATTTCCTGTTTTGTTACCAATTACTTCTTACTGAAATTTATTCTGAATTTTTCTTATGAGTATTTTTACTGTTTAATATCATTTTGTAATACGAGTTACAAAGGAGGGTGTTAACAGATCCCTAAAGAGTCAAAGGTGTCAGAAGAACTTATGAGTGTATACATGTGCATGCACACACACGACCACTCTTGAAGCCACGAAAACGGCTCGAGTCCAAAGGGGCTGGTGACTCTCCAGATCTAAAGGCCACACTGGACTCCTCTGACAGTGACCTGTTCCCCGCCTCCTTGAAACACTGAGCTGCCAGAACACCACTAGTCACCATGTCTTCCTCCAGTCCTGATGGCCACAAATTCTCATTCCCCTCTGCGGGCTCCTCATCTTCCCACTTCCTACTGGGAGTGCCTGAATGCTTGGAACGGGGGCTCCACGTCCTTATTGACACCTCCTAACAGCCTGGTGATCTAGTCATTTCTCAAATCCAGTAAAGTGACTGGTCATCTAGTAAAGTCTCAAATGTCTCTAGCATTCTTTCCACCCCCACGTGTTTATACCTAGCCCAGACTTCCACTCTGAATTTCAGACCCAAACATCCAAAATGCTTCCTCAACATCACCACGGATACCTGACAAGCATCTGAAATTTAACCTTTCTACGGCCGAACTCCTGAACTCTCCCCACCCCGCACCCCCTCTCCTGGCAGCACCCCATATGTCAGCGAATGGCGTGACAGCCTTCCAACTGCATGGCCAAAACTGCAGAGGTGGCGACAAAATGATCTCTCAGTCCCCAAAAATGCAAAAAGTTAAAGAGCAAACTAAAACAAAAGAAAATTGCTATTAGCCATCTAAAACTCTGCTATAGAAAACCCAATGCACTCAGCTGTCAAAGGTTTGTTCATCCAGGCTCTGAGCCTATAGCAAAAGAGAGGAATTTAAGAAGTAGCTAACATAGACAGGGGCCAGGATGGAACAGGAGACGGGGGACTCCAAGACAGGGTAGGAAAGGAGATGGGATGGACTCAGTCTCAGTCAAAAGCATGTGCTCCTTACACCTGACACCACTAGGTCATTTAGTCTTAGTCTCCCCATCCTTGAACTGAGAGGGTTGACGATACGACCTGTATTCCCTTTCAGCTCCCATATTCTCTGAAGTGACAGGCACAGCCTGGCAGTGGGAAGCCAAACAGAGGGACACGTCAAGAAGTGTTCCAGTTTTTGAGACCACATATGGTAGAGCGAAAGAGAGTCACATCGCACCCATAACCCCCGGCATCCCGTACTCTCTGAGCCTGGGAAAACACTCAGAATTTCCATGGCAGCACACACCATCCTACTCCCATCTACCCATTTGCCCCACGTCAGCAAAAGACTCCAGTATTTATGTAAGTATATCTTCAGATCATCAACTATCAGAAGGGCTTGTCATTTTCAAGGGGTTTTCACATTCATAATTCCACTTGGCACAATCCAGAGAAAAACCACAGTTTGCAGGTTCAACATTTACCCAGACTGACAGAGATCACAGAAACAGATGTGCGCAGAAGGGCCTCCCATCCTTGGGACCCCGGGGCACAGTCTTCTCGCCGTTCTGCCGCATCAGTTCTAAAGCAAGGATTTAAACTCAGTGCCCAAAACAAGTACGGCAGCCAGCCTGCACATCCAAATTCTGTACCCTGTGTGTGTGCACACATGCACATACGCATGCACACACCTGCAGCTGAGTGTGTGTTAATCACCTCCAGATTCCCACGACCTGGGATGACCGTGTGTCTGGAAAAGACGATTCTAGATGAAAATAACAGCAATCTTATTTCCTCGCAAACACATGGCAGAGTCCAGAACTGAAGTACCTACTGCCGGGTGAGTCTCTAACACGCATCCCGCTACCAGCTGTGCGTCCAGTGACAGCACAGGCCCCCGGGTGGCGGCTACCGCAGGTCTCCTGAAGTTGAGGCTGGGTATGGGGCCTGGCCTGAGCTGCTCACTCAGGTTATCACAGTCAACCCGTGAACAAGGTTTGAGCCGCACAGGTCTGCTTATCCACACATTTTTACAGTAAGCACAGAAAATACAGTGAATGATTTCCTTAATAACATTTTCTTTTTTCAAGCTTACTTACTGTAAGAAGACAACATATAACACATATACAAAATATGCGTCAATCGACTGTTATCCGTAAGGCTTCCAGCCAGCAGTAGGCCATTTATAGTCAAGTTTCTAGGTAGCCAAAAGTTGGACATGGATTTTCGACTATGTGGGGGTGGGGGGAGCACCTCTAACCCCCACACTGTTCAAGGGTCAACTGTACTATGTGAAATGATTCCATGTGCTAAAATTCTACTCGGAAACCTAAAAAGGCCAACGCACGGGCACGAACACATGGCAAGATGTTTTTGTCTATTTTATGGTTCTTTCCTGACTCAGCCATAAATGACCACCTTATACTCAGGTTCTCACTAAAGGTAAGCATTCATCTGACAGCAGAAGGACATCAGGACATAAATATTATCAGTACACTTTCAGCCCTCACTTTCCCATTCTCTAAAAGGCTGGCATATCAAGTTATTTAAATACTTACTCACAATCACCACCTTTTCCTGGTTTGTGTCAGAGAACGTAAGAACTTCATTCAACCAGTTCAGCTGGTCTTCGCTGAATCCTCCATTAAACTGGACAAACTGGGGCTCAGAAAGTCCTGAAATGAATGCAGTATGTCAGACCCATAGATGTCAGCTTTTACTCCTCTGGACATGCACACTTGGCTAACGGGGGAACCCTTGTACTTTTCTGTAGGAATGTGTGGCAGCGGTTGACTTAAAATAAGAAACCACGAGAATTTAGAGCAACAGACAGATAAATGGCCTGTATCCCGCTCATCTGCTTGTCCCACTAGTCCTGTGTTACACTGAAAACAAAACACGGGCTCCTGGCTGTGTCCACAGGGCCACACACAGTCACCTTGCACCTCGCTGGCCCTTTCCTGAGCCCTTTCCTGATGCTAACACATCACTCCACTCAGCACCTTTCCATCTGCCCCACCTCCCCCCACATCCTGAACACTTCACCCAACCCGCACTTCCCAAGGACAACTCCTTCTAATCATGTAGGTTTCTACTTAAATGTTTTTTTCCCTGGGGAGGCCACCTCTGACCAGCTAAGCTAAAACACTACCCTGAGTCCTTTACTTTAACATTACACATAATTTTCTTGATAGCATTGATTGCTGAGGATGTAATTCTATTTGTTTCATTTATGGTCTGTCCTGCCCGCCTACATCTCTTGCTTCCTCCACTCCATCCATTAAAAGAAAAACAAAGGTGATGCTGTCAGCATTGCTTCTGGCTCCAGAGAGCCAGCCCTCGAAAAAGGGCCCGGCCAAGAAGAGGCATCAGATGCCCCTTAAATAAATGAATCTTGAACCGGCGGCAACCAATCCACATGCCGTGAGAAATCCTGACCCTGAACAACAGCGACAATATACTTTTACCTTAATCATCCATCTTCCTGCTGAATAAAAGGTAGCTGAAGAATGGAAAGACAATGTATTAGACTCTCAGCTCAAAGGAATAATTCACCTTGCGGACTATTCAACTCCGAATTTGGATTGTGCTCCCTCAGTATCTTCAGACACTGCTGGTATTTTGGAGAGGACTGATCCACGCCCAAGACGCTCAAGTCGTAAGCATCCAGTAAAATAAACCGGAACTGAGGGAACGGGACAAAATGATAAGCATAGTAATCCTCCGAAGGCACAGTCTTGGGATGATGCACAATCTGGTCTTCCAGAAACTTCGTGTTAAGTTTAGAATTTGTTAGGTACTTTCTGCTGAAGTTATAGAACTCGTGGTTCCCCCACGTGTGATGAACGGGGGCTTGAAGCATCTGGAAAGTGTTCATAACAAGTTCGAGCGACTTTTCAGACACTTTGTACTGCGCATTATATCCATCAATGATATCTCCCAGCTGAAGCACGCAGCGGGGCGGGCGGCCCTCTGTATTCCAGTGCTCGATAGCACCCCGTAAATGAAGCAGACTGTGTCTGTAATATCTCCGTCTGTTCCCTTGGAAGTTATAGCCATCTTCTAAATCAGCGTATTGGATATCTGCTATCACGCCAAAGGAGAAGAGAACTTCCGAATTCTCACTCAGGGTTCCAGGGTCGGGCTTATCGTCCATAACCTCCAAACGGGTCTCTAAACAAAATAAAGAACATAACTACTCTATAAACATCTTACTTTTCTAAAGGGACTGAAGAGGTGAAGTGTTAACAGTTAAGTTGTAGAGAGAAAAGCACAGGGGCCTTAAAATCCAACTGCCCTACCACCAAGGTACCAAGTCTTTGAAACAGTTCAGTTTTCTCATTTGTAAAATAACCTCTATTCTTCAGAAGAGTAATTTACAAAAGGGTATTATCCTATTAATAAGCAGGCATTCTAAATCCAGGGAAGTCCAATTTCCATATGGTAGAACTTGTAATTTTTAAGAAATACACACGAGTTTTTATACACACAGAGTACTTTCTTCCACAAACACCAAAATAGTTCTATCAAAGATCCAGGATTCTTTTTATAGAAAGTTACACAGAACACTCACTCACTGGCTTTTACGTATTAGCCTCTTACTACAGATTACTTCATGTCAGGCTGGATCTTTTGTCGTCTTTGGTGGGTAGGTCATTTGAGAAAACTTGTTTATCTGTTATATCTGGGATAACAGGGGGTGGAAATGAAGAAAGGAGGGGAATTTTCTTAAACAAAAACTAACTATAATATCGATGTGACTATCTTCATTTCTGACAAATGGTCCCTGGTTCTTCTGTTGTTGGATTCCAATCTGAACCAGCTTTTTTTTTTTTCACCTGAGTATTAACTACCCTGTCCACGAAACCAAAATAGAAAACATGTCATCTTTCCTTCTCATCCGTGATCTGCGCCCTGCCACACTAGCCAAGAACAAGGAATTTGGACCTGAAAAGCTATTATTTTACTAGATTGTTTATAATCTAAATTTATAATAATTTTTAAATGCCTCAAAAGAGCCAAGAACACTAAAGACTAAAAATAAAAACCAGGGGCGCCTGAGAGGCTCAGTCAGTTAAGCATCTCCTGGGATCAAATCCCATGTCAGGCTCCCTGCTCATCAGAGGAGTCGCTTCTTTCTCTCCCTCTGCCCCTCCCCCTGCTTGTGCGCGCTCTCTCTCTCTCTCTTTCTCTTTCTTGTTCTCAATCTGAAATAAGTAAAATCTTTAAAAACAAAATAAAAACCAAAGGCCATGATCCTAAATGATCAACTGTTCTTATAAAGTCTAGAGTACTACACTGTGCTGTGGGATCAGAGCATATTAAAACCTCACTGTTTCTAAAATAACTTCATGTGGCATTTCTAAAATTACTTCCCAGCTCCCTAGTCTCCAGTAGCCCACTATAGCTCCTGCATTCTCTTCAATCATCCACAGCTACGTGAAATCCTCGCTGACAGAGCATCGCTGTCTGAGGTGTAGGTGACAACGCTACAGGCGGCAAGAGGGCCGGGTGGCAGCCTGACTTCCTTGAGAATGAGAGGCCTCTTCTCATTCTGAAACTGTTGTCACCAGTGATCCACCCAACTATGAGCTTCAGCAACTTTCCTTTCCTCCTCAATCGGGTTGGGTATAACTAGCCCTAACACAGGTATAAAGCAGCATTAGGAAAAGGCTGGAAATCCTGAAAGATGGCTTGGTGTTCTGACACTATATTTTTGCATTTGCTCGTTTCGTCCTGTAGTCCCCATCTGAAAACCCAGTAGGTATCAAACCGGCTAATAAGTCTGCAGGGCGGGTGAGATCATCTGACTTGAAAGGTCAAGAACTCAGGTACAATAAAACATAAGATTCATCTAAGTTAGATGAAAATCTGTAGTCTCACTAGGTTTCAAATGTTTGTGATTCAAAGTACAGATTAATAGGAGAGTCCAACCAGAAGATAACTGGGTACATGTTATCACTGGAATATTATTACCAAAGCTTAAGAGAAAACAGTTTCTAGGGAGGCTTTTATCCTTTGCCAAATGAGCTTCCTTGCTTTCGTCTTTAAACTCAGAGACTTCAAGGTGATAATCTGTACTGCGAATCTCCTAGGGGGAGCTCTTAGTCCCGGTTAATTTGATCTTCCAGGAGAAGCTATTATATGTGCCTGTCTAGCCAGTATTCATTTCCTGTTCTTCTGGTAACAGCACCCACTGGTCTCTCTAGGCATCTACACAATTCGCCCTCTCAGTGTGTGTGCTGTGACCTTTAGCCCCTGGCTGCGCCAGTGTGAAAGGGCATGCACATGTACATGAGCCCAGCCTGGCCCTTAAGCACACAGTTTCCTCTGGTCAGCTAGGGTAAGCATATAACCCATGCCCTGAGCATCAGCCCGGGGGCTTTTGCTGCAACTACTCATGCAAAGCTGATGACAAAGATCTGAACCAGTGGGGAAGGTTACCGGAGAAGAAACCCAACCTGGAAGGAAGCACGTCTGAATGATGCAGAGAAGTCAAGTCCTGGAAACATGAGTTGAACACCTGGATCTATCCACCTGTCTCTGCTAGAACTGTTCTCGGTCATTTAGTTCTATCGGCCCTTAAATTCTTCTGGGGTGCCTGGGTGGTTCAGTTGGTTAGGCATCCAACTCTTAGTTTTGGCTCAGCTCATGATCTCAGGGTCATGGGATTGAGCCACGGGATGGGCTCAGTACTCAGCAGAGTCCGTTTGGGATTCTCTCTCCCTGACCCTCTCCCCTCGTGTTCCTACATGCTCTCCCTCTCTCAAATAAATAAAACTGTACATAAATAAATAAATAAGCAAACAAACAAACTTACTGTCCTCTGAGTCAAGCCAGGTTGAACCTCCTCTAAGAGTCCCATCATGTTATACAAAAGTCCCATCGGATATACCTTCCACTGGAATACTGTTCAATTTGGAGAAACTCAAGGGTAAACTAAGATTTTCTAACCTTTTAAAGAAAATTAAGCAATGTGCAGAGAAGCAGCAAGGGCCAGACATCTCAAAACAGTAATGTGTTTTGGGGCAGAAAAGAGATCTATAATGTCAAAGACATATGGCTTTTAAAGATAAGGTAGGGCACCTGGGTGGTTCAGTGGGTTGGGCCTCTGCCCTCGGCTCAGGTCATGATCTCAGGGTCATTTCAATTTCAAAATCTCAGGGTCCTGGGATCGAGGCCGGCATTGGGCCCTCTGCTCAGTGGGGAGCCTGCTTCCTCCTCTCCCTCTGCCTGCCTTTCTGCCTACTTGTGATCTCTCTCTCTGCAAAGTAAATAAATAAAATCTTAAAAAAAAATAAGGATAAAGGCAGGGAATATACAGTTTTATGTATTTTAAAATGGAAATGCAAACTGATATTGCCATCTGTTAAGAGAAAGACATGAAGCAAGGAGGAGAGACAAGGTCACATGCAAGGGAAGACTGTTAGGATCAGAAGTAAGTTAGGCCAGTGCAAAAAACCTGAGTAGGCAAGGAACTGATTCTTCCAATGTCTTTTATTGTTTGGCTCTGGAAGCTGTCAGGGAGCTCATAAAGACTGGTCCTGGTGGACAGAGATTAAAAAAAAAAACAAAAAAACCTCAGATACCTCTAGTGGGGACACGCACAATTAATAAACATACCAATGCCATGGACCTTTCAAAATACCCTCCATCCTCCATCAGACACACACACACACACACACAAGTGGGTAAGTAGAGGAAAACTATTGAAGTCGGGAATGGCTAGGAGGTTCACTCTCGTTGCTTTCAAGCGGGTTTCCAGATGTCTATAACAGGAGGTTTTTAAAAAGTATTTTTAGAGAAGATAAAGTCTGAACGAATTAGAAGACCTAAAACCTAAGGCCTTTGAAAAGAAAGAAAAATCTGAAGTTTTAAGCGAACTTTGTTCTGAAAATCTGGAGTGCACCATTATATGTGAAGTTACTTAAGTTGTAGTTAAAAAGAGGCGGTGGGATGGCTGCTGAAAGAAAGCTTTGAGATTGAAAACCTGGAAGGGAATGGTAGTCCTAGTTTTTCCTACAAGGAAACAACTCTTTGGCACTTGTGAGATTCAACTTGTGTATACTGTACAACGATCCACTTTTGTAAATCTTAAAGCATTAACTACCTATTGACTATTTTTTAATTATCTGAAAATATATCTGCGTAGTGAACCTCCAGAAAACTGAAACTACTACATTTTATAGAACAAAGTAGTATAGAAAACTTCACCAGAGTTTCGAAAACTCTATTAATTCACAAAAAACTACAAAAATTTCCAAAAATTCCAATAAAAGGTCACGGTGCAGGATAAGGTCACAGCCAGTGGTCTGTGAAAACCTCCTTAGGCATCAGTGATGTTAACAGTAGGAAGAAACAACCAGGGATGTTTATATGCTGGAAACTTGCTACAAGATGATACTAATAAGACTTCTGTAATAAGAGGGCAGAAGGCTGAAGCTCCTTGTAGAAACATCTCAAGTATCTATGATAAACTAGCAAATGAAAACAGTCCTACACTATTATCAAAGGAAAATGCAGGGGTGGGGAGCCATGTCAGGATGTTAGTAAAGAAGATGGTCAAAGGGAACTACTGCAACAGAGAGATGCTCAAGGCCTAAGCCAGAAGTATCTCAGTGAGGAGGCAGGTCTGGTCAGCAAAGTCTTTCTATGCAGAGCCCAAGGGACAGGTGGCCATGGAAAGAAAAGGGGTAGGGTGGGGTAGAGGAAGTAGTTTTGGCATTTAACTGTGCTGAGTATTGCAATGACAAGAAAGCTGAGGCTGGAAATGTTTGTGGCAAGGGATGCGGACAGGAGCAGATAGGTTATAGAGCTGGGAAGGTCTCACAAAGTTAGGGCTGTCTCAATCAAGACAGCCCGACATTCTCTCAAACATAAAATCTGACCGGCCTCATCACTATGGATAGAACAAACATCAGATGATATTACGTATGTCCTATCTCTTTCCAAAAAGGTATCCAAATTGAAGTAAAAAACTGATTTGCTGACCCCGGTGGTCTAAAAGTAGTAATAAAAGTGATAGGTTTACACTAGACAGTATTTTAGGTATCTCTTAACACTAGATTTCATGAATCCGAGAAATCAGCCTCAGAGGTATTATCAGCAACTCATCCAATGTGTTACAAAACACCTACTTTGGGTCAGGAACAGTTCTAGAAGCTGGCATTTTATTTAATATTATAAACTTGACATGAAGAAGTTGTATAAAAATGCTCTGGTAGGGGCACCTGGGTGGCTCAGTTGGTTAAGCGACTGCCTTCAGCTCAGGTCATGATCCCGGGATGGAGTCCTGCGTCAGGCTTCCTGCTCAGCGGGAAGCCTGCTTCTCCCTCTCTCACTCCCCCTGCTTGTGTTCCCTCTCTAGCTGTGTTTCTCTCTGTCAAATACATAAATAAAATCTTAGAAAGAAAGAGAGAAAGAAAGAGAGAGAGAGAGAGAGAGAGAGAAAGGAAGGAAGGAAGGAAGGAAGGAAGGAAGGAAGAAAGAAAGAAAGAAAGAAAGAAAGAAAGAAAG
>PITA01016375.1:0-46832 GCA_004023965.1 Spilogale gracilis
AAAAAAAAAAAAAAAAAAAAAAAAAAGAATGGCTAAAACCAACAAGTCAGGAAACAACAAATGTTGTCAAGGATGAAGAAAAGAGGAAACCCTCTTACACTGTTGGTGGAGAGGTACAGCCACTCTAGAAAACAGTATGCAGCTTCTTCAAAAAGTTGAAAATAGAGCTGCTCTATGACCTAGCAATTGCACTACTGGGTAGTATTTGCACTACCCAAAGATAAGAATGTGGTGATCCAAAGGGGCACCTGCACCCAATGTTGATAGCAGCAATGTTCACAATAGCCAAACTATAGAAACAGCCCAAATGTCCATCAATAAATGAATGGATAAAAATTAAAAAAAAAAAAAAAACCTGTTAATCCACAGTTTCTGATTATATGGTCATATTGATAAAAAATGAATGTCCTAGAGATTTAACTCATAGATTCTTCCTCATCTGCCCTGGACTCATGTGAGACCACAGTCCTGGAAACACATGTCAGCTCTGCAGAACAAAACCTTTCATTATTTGGTTGTGTCAGTGTCTACACTTGATGGGAGGTAGTGTTCACAGGGCTTCACAGTTTGCATTTGTTCTTTCAAAGGTCCTCCTTAGAACACGTGTTTGCAGTTTTCTGTTGTGTTTCATAGTTTTTTCACCTTGGAATTTGAAGCTCTGTTTTTCACTTAGGGTCAAGGAATTGAAACTAGAAAAGCAAATTCTGACTTTATGTTCCCACTATGCCCAGCCATGATTGCTAACACAGACCACAAGTAGTGAGGCCAGGAAGATACCCCAATAATAAAATGCATGAAAGCTTCAGTAATAAAATACCAGTATAAGATTTCTTCATTTTAGTATAATCCCTTACTGTGTTCCCAGGGAGAAATTAACTAACAAAATTAATCTCCTCACAACCTAAAAGAAATTGAAAGAAATTAAGGTCCCACAGACTGAAATAAAATAATCTAGCCCTGTGAGTGAAGGTCCTAAAACTCTCTAAAAATGTTGAGTTAGAGTCTAAGGAAATTTAAATATTTCGTGGTTTTGTGTTCTTCTCAGTAGCAACCTGAGCAATTTTTCATGTCATGGAGCTGGGTTTCCTTTGTGGCTATATTCTGGGTTCTGCCTCACAGTCTCCATAAATTTTCCAATCCAATAAAAGCAACTGGAGAGGACTCCCATCCAAGGATTTATTATGACAATGTGTTTTATCACATCTAGAAAGAAAAGTTGATCTGTGTACGCATTTCCTTTCTGAGCGATACTTAGAGATTTCTGCCTTATAAAATTTAGAAAATCTCTAGGGTGATAGACCCAGCACCCAGAAGTTCATCACCTCAATTGCCCCCTTTCAACCCTGATTACTCATGCTCTGAGCCTGCGTGGAGAGTGAAGGTATAGCCCCACGAGTAAAAGGGGAGTTTAACGACCTCCATTTTTACCTTAGTCTGTACTTTCTAACTGATTAAGTTCTTCTTTCCAGCTTCTCTCTTAATTTAAGCAAAAGACCCAGCAGGCAAAGAGCCTCCTGTGACGGAAACCTGAAATACCCACTCAAGGAATCATGACTGCCCAGACTCCAAGACCCCACGATTGACCTTAAGACAATGACCTACCCAAACTTTACTGCCCCACTGCCTATACCCACTGAACTTTGTCCCACATTTTCCTTATATAATCCTAGAAAGAATTTTCAGCAGTTTGGAGACAGTCTCTGAGACATTAGTCTGCTGTCCTCCCAGTGTTAAGCCTCACTGAACAGAAATGAATTCCTTTCTTGTTTCACCCATCAGTCACATCTCTGCCTTCAGATTTTGCCAGTGGCCAAACCTTATTTGAGACCCCTGCATCCAGGTGCTCTTGCACCCTTGGACCCCAATTGCTATACCCCCACTTTGGATAACACTCACAAGTCTGGGTGATCATTTGTGCTTATGACCAACTGGCTCTAGATCCCATACCAACAGCTCCCTACTTGCTTCAGTCAATTTGCTAGAGCCACTCACAGAACTCAGAGAAACGTTTTACTTACTAGAGCACCAGTTTTAAGGAACAGCCAAATAGAGATGCTTAGGGCAAGGTATGGGAAAACCATGGAAAGCTTCCATGGACTCTGTCTGAACACATCACTCTCTCCAAATCTCCATGGGTTCACCAAGCTGGAAGCTCTCTGAGCCTATCCTTTTGGGTTTTTATGGAAGCTTCAGAACATGGCCATGGATGAGTAAATCATTGGCCATCAGCAACTGATTCAACCTCCAGCCCCACCACCTCTTCTGAGGTCAGAGAGATAGTAATAAAAGGTCCAACCTTCAAACCACAGGGTTAGTTAGGTCTCTTAACCAAGCTCCATCTTCAGGTGGATTCCAAATATGACCTCATTAACCTAACAATAGACTCTTTTGAAACTCTAATCTCTTAGAAATTCCAAGGGTTTTAGGATCTCTGTGCTAGAACTGGAGAGGAAGACCAACATTTATTTCTTACTACAAATCACAAAAAACAAATTCATACTGCAGAGTCACCCCGTTGGAGGCTGGAGAGTGTGGCCATTTATCCTTGGACTCCCATCCCTCATCAGTTAGGAGTTGCCCTGGCACACCAACTACCCATGTCAGCCTTTCTAGGGCACTGGAGAAGCTACAGACATCAGGAAAGAGACCTGCATGGAAAAAGCTCTGAGCTATGGGGCACTGTATTTAACTGCTAGGGAATCAGCTGCACTGGGGGGCAGGGGGGATGGGGAGGGTGGATGCATATCGTTGAGAGGTATCCATAGCGTCTGCTATTTCCTGGGCTATTGTAGCCTGCAATTTTCCTGGGCTATCCCTCTACTGGTTCAGTTAAATGCAATAGTTTCTAGAAGTTTCTGAGAATTTAACCTTGGTGGATAATTATCTTCCTTAAGTGAGCTGAATCCTCGTGCTCCTTTCATTTTAGTTTTCTTTCACTTTCTGGTTCAGACTCTAGTCTTGTTTGCCTTTTTTTTCTCCTCTTTCTCTTTCTTTCTTTCTTTCTTTCTTTCTTTCTTTCTTTCTTTCTTTCTTTTTTAAAGATTTTATTTATTTATTGAGAGAGAGAAAGAGAGAGAGTGCACGAGAGTTGGGGGGGGCAGAGAGGGAGGGAGAAGCAGATTCCCCACTGAGCCAAGAGCCTGATGTAGGGCTTGATCCCAGGGACCTGAGCAGAAGGCAAACACCTAACAGACTGAGCGACCCAAGCACCCCTGACACTGAGGAAGGATAATTGAACAAGCGGGGTGGGGCGTGGACAAGAGGCCCCACCCTCAGAGGAAACCACCCTTGAAAGGATTTCACATTGCCTCAGAAGGAGCCCTCCACGCTTTCCCATATGACAGATAGGTGATAAGAATCTGATTGAACCAGAGGCACAAGGAGGGTTCATCAGATTGAAACAGCCCGCCAACAAGCCCATAAAAACCCCGAGACTGAGAAACCCGGGTGGCAGCCCTCTCGGGTGACCCCTGCACTCAGGAGCCTTGTACTATCACTTCGCTGTCGCTCCATAAACCCTTTGCTTTGCTGCCCACCACCGCCACTCTGGTCGACCTCTTCATTCTTTGGAGCGTCGTGACCAAGAACCACGTGCACCAATGGAGAAAAAAGTCCTGCAACAACACTAGTCTTATTTTGAAAGGCCGTCCACAGTGGGATAGACTTATAAAGAACGCACAATAAATTCTCAGTCTGTGAAAAACAGGGATTGTTTCCCAGTTGCCCCTCACAGAACTGGATTGTGTCACCCAGAAGGTATTATTCTCTTATCATAGCAAGAGCTAACCCAGTCTTGGACTCTTCTGCTCAGATGCCTTCAACATGTACCTCTCTACTGTGCCTTCCCTGTGAAAACTATTCCCCTAGATTCTGGAACATATCTCTCAGAGTCAGGGCAATACACTGTCACCTCAGCATTTGCTTAATACTGGTCTTACCTGCTTTCCACTTTCACATTTACCCATGCTCTATACAATCCTTTGATACAGCTGTTCCACTTTCTAAAGGATGTGTCACAGGTTGGATTCTCCAGGAAGTAAATTTTGAGATGGAGTTTAGCATACAGGAGGTTTATAGGAGAGTATCTCCCACCCAAAGAGGGAGATGTGAACAGTAATGGGCAGAGGGAGACATTGAGTATCCTATCATAATCAGAGCTATCCTTTTTTGGATTGAAATGGCCTTGTCTTTATACCCCAACCTCTATCAGCCTACATTTAAGGTAGGCCAACCCAGAGTGCATGACCTTGGGCAGTACCATAAAGACTGAATAAAAAACAGAGGACAAGAAAATAGAAAAAAAGAAAAAAGAATCACAAAATAAGATGGTGTATTTAGGGGCGCCTGGGTGGCTCAGTTGGTTGAGCGACTGCCTTCGGCTTAGGTCATGATCCCGGAGACCCGGGATCAAGTCCCACGTCCGGCTCCCTGCTCTGCGGGAAGCCTGCTTCTCCCTCTCTCACTCCCCCTGCTTGTGTTCCCTCTCTGGCTGTGTTTCTCTCTGTCAAATAAATAAATAAAATCTTAAAAAAAAAAAGATGGTGTATTTAATAGGTGGCACTTTTCCTTTTTTTAAGATTTTGTTTATTTATTTGTCAGAGAGAGAGAGAGAGCACTAGCAGGGAGCAGCAGGCAGAGGGAGGAGCAGGCTCCCTGCTGAGCAAGGAGCCCAACATGGGATTTGATCCCAGGATGATGTGAGCCAAAGGCAGATGTGTAACCAACTGAGCCACCCAGGCATCCCAATAAGATGGTATATTTAAACCCAAATACATCAATAATAACATGAAATATGAAAGCTCTAGATAAATGACATTTTCACACCAGTTTTTTAAAAGTCCACCTATTTACTTTTTACAGTACACCAACTAATGGAAAAGGATACTGAAATGCTGGAAGTAATAGAATGGGAAATGATATGCCATGGAAACATAAGAAAGCCTGGCACAAATATATTAATATCAGGAAATGGAGACTTTATTTTTTTTCTCTCTTTCATTCTTTTCTTTATTCTTTTGCTGCATTTGTTTGTACTGATAGGCAATTTATATTTAGTTTATATTTATATTGATATATTTTAAATGAGTCACTAAAATGGAAAACTTTAACATTACCATTTCATCATTAAAAGTACATATTTAACTGCAGAATACTATTCCCTCATCAGGAGGCAGACATAAACTGGTGTTGGAGATTTGGACTTGAAATCCAAAGTCCTAAAGCTGTGTTTCCTTGAATTTCATTAACTCTCTGAATTGCAGAATTTTAGAGAGAAAAAGAGGAAATATGTACTTTTTGAAGTTTGTGAACATTTTATAAAATATGGAATATCAAAGTATTTGGGAAGCTGTAAAATATTTTTCTATGTCCAAAGTCTCTTGTGTTTTGTTTCTCTCTCTGAATTACCCTATTTCCCATTTACAGGAAATAGAGACTTTAAAGCAAGCACTGGGATTCCTGGGTGGCTCAGTCAGTTACACATCTGCGTAATGATCCCAGGGTCCTGGGATTGAGCCCTGCATCAGGCTCCCTGCTCAGCAGAGAGCCTGCTTCTCACTCTCCCTCTACTGCTACTCTGCCTACTTGTGTTCTCTCCCTCTGTCAAATAAATAATTAAAAAAAAAAAAAGCAAACACTGTTACACATGATAAAGTGGGCACTTGAAAATAATAAAAGTTTCCATTCATTAGTTTGATATACATCTCAAAGTATTTGGGCACCTGGGTGGCTCAGTCATTAAGAGTCTGCCTTCGGCTCAGGTAATAATCCTGGAGTCTCAGGTTATAGCCCTACATCGGGCTCCCTGGTTCACGGGATGCCTGATTCTCCCTCTCCCACTCCTCCTGCTATGTTGTGCTTCTCTCTCTATCAAATAAATAAAAGCCTTAAAAAATAAAAATAAAAAATGATAAAAATTTCTATCACATATATCAGGGGTTGGTAAATTATGAACCACAGGCCACATTCAGCTTCCTGCTTATTTTATTTGTTATTTTATTTTATATTTTTTATTATTTTATTTTATATTTTATTTTATTTTATTTTACTTTACTTTATTTTATTTTATTATTTTATTTTATTTTATTTTATTTTATTTTATTTTATTTTATTTTATTTTATTTTATTTTATTTTATTTTATTTTATTTTATTTTATATTTTTATTTATTTGACAGAGAGAAACACAGCTGGAGAGGGAACATAAGCAGGGGGCGTGAGAGAGAGAGAGAAGCAAACTCCTGCCGAGCCTGATGTGGGGCTTGATCCTGGGACTCCAGGATCATGACCTTAGCTGAAGGCAGACACTTAATGACTGAGCCACCCAGGTGCCCCATTTGTTGCTTATGTTTTTAAAAATAAATATTTGTTGTAATAACGGAGCCACACCACGTCTATGGCTGCTTCCAAACGGCTATGGCAGCACTGAGTGGTTTTGTCCTCAGGGCCCTCAGGGTTTGTACTTCTGCTAATTTAGTAATCTCAGTTCCCAATGGCGTAATTCTTTCACTAGGGGACCCAATAATTTTGTGTCATTACGTTGTAAGGTGAATCTACCACCTGGCCACTTTGAGCTCCTCATGCCTGTAAATCAATAGACAAAAAAGTGGGTAAATGTCCTGAGTGGGCAATTATTTGTGACTAGGTAGAAAACATGGATTGCTACGACATAAGGTATAAGTAGGTCTGGAATTCTGGAGTTCTCCATGCATGTATCTCACCATTCTCAAGTTCACAGCAAACAGAGTATTATTTAAAGTGTCCAGCAGATGGTGCCCAAGTAACATGCATATTTGATTTGGGGGCTCCTGCAGGCTAGTCCAAGATTAGGTTGGCTCCCACTGCCAGCTGTCCTTTGCCTAGCTTGGAAAGTAAAGTCTACATTTGCAATTGTAAATGCTAGCTAAACAGCCTCCTGTCTCCATACAGAAGCTGAATGTAATTCGTTTTACTTGAGTATAGAAAGAATAAAGGTTAGCTTTGTCCTTAGGAGTCTGCCTTTGCCTCAGATCATGATCCCAAGGTCTTGGGATAGAGCCTGCTTCTCCCTCTCCCACTCCCCGTGCTTGTGTTCCCTCTCCTGCTCTATCTATCTCCGTCAAATAAATAAATAAAATCTTTTTTAAAAAAAGGTTAAACCAATATCTTCTAGCCTTTATAGACTTACTGATAAAGTTTTTATATAATCATAAAATATTCTTGAAATGAAATCAAAAGTGTGTGGGCATAAAGACAGTATTTTATAATCATATATCATATATTGGAATTGAAAAATCACATTGAAAGATGTGCTCAATTTTGAATCCATAGTATGCATACTATTTTGTTCTATGGTTAGTGCTTAATCCTGAACAAGAACGCTTGTTAAGCTTTATTTGATCTTTTATAGGAATTCTCCCATCAGTTGAAATGAATAGCTGAGATTTATAAGGGATTTAATTTAAATTTACAAAGCTATAGGTAATCAAAATCACTTGTTCAACAAAGTTGAAGTTATAGTGTATAAAGGATTTAATCATTTGGGGCAAAATGGTTGAAAGCAAAGGCTCAGGAGACAACCTGGGTTCATATACTTCTGTGCAATTTGGAGCAGGATTCTCAGACTCACTTGTGCCTCAGTTTCCCCAGCTATAAAATGAAAACAATTATAATTTCTTCTTCATAGAATGACTCTGAGATAGCACAAGTACAAATAAAGCAAATAAGTCTGGCATATAAAAAGTGCTAAATAAATGATAATATTAATCACTATCACTTAACAAATTTAAATTTTGTAAACATGTGTCTAAAATATTAAAATTTTACTGTATAATTTGGACCACTCATTTAGGGTAAATGTGTCCTTATTTCTTATTTGAATATTTTATGCAAATAAAATTTCTTTGCAGAATACAATGTTATTATCTTTCATTTAAGTAGCCTGACAGAGTATATGTAATTAAATTTAAATAAATTTCAAATAAATCAGGATTTAATTCAGGAGTCAGAATTGATTTCCTCTTTCTGTTTTATAAATGGCACATGCTGGCTCAATATACCAATATTTACATACTTGATAATTAAAATATAGTTGCAAATTTTATACTTAAAGGTAATAAACAGTTTGGAATGCATACCTTATATATCTCAAATAAGGTATCCAGTTTAATATATTTCAGTTAATTCTATAACTACAATCATATAGTTCTATAGCTATAATCATATAATCATATCATACAGCTGCTATAGTTATCTAATTTTATTCAAGTCACTTTGATAGGAGCACTGGAAGGTTCTTCTCTCCCCAAACTCTCATTTAGGGAAATTGCTGCACCTGTGTTACATTGAGAGCTTAGCAACAAAATTTTAACAATTTCACTTTGATTGTATTGAAAACATATCAATATTCCTGACATTAACCTACACGTTTAACATAATCTCACCCCATACACTTATTTTACAACTAAAGAAATTTTCTGGTAAAAATATATTTGCAAAACCTAAGAATGTATAGCCTACCAAAGAATGAAACATATTTTGATCCAACAGTAACTAATTGTGCTGTCATAAAAATGTATCAGTGAAAAAGAATAGGTATTTTAGAAGTAGATACAATTATATATGATAATTTAGAATACAAGGAAGTACATAACACTAAATAATGGCAAAAAGGATAATATTTAATTAGCAATGCTGTGATAAATGAAAAATCTATTTAAAAGAATTACATCCACTTATTTTAACATATTAAAAATAAATTCCAGTTAGATTAAGGGGTAGATTTAAAAAAATTCAAGTCTTCAGAACACCACTTCTCTCAAAAATCCTACAAGATCTTTAAGTATTAATTGGGTAGCATGACTGGGAAAACTTATCTCAAAGAGATTAAGTAACCAACTTCTCTCTCTTCATGAATGTGCATTTTAAAAGCCAAAGGTCACTGAGCTCATTAGTAGAAGAGTAAAGAATCAAACACAAGTTCATTTGAATATGAAATCTGTAATTTTCCATTACAATTCTATATAAAGTGCTTAGAATAGTGCCTGGCATATTTTGAACTAGATTAGGTTTATCATTGTTAGCGGTGTTATCACTGTCATGACCATTGTCCACAGAGCTGGAGGAGTTTTGCAGAACCAGGTGAAACAATGTAAGTCAGAGTATACTTTTGCCTAATGTTGCCAAAGTTAACTAGAGCTACTGAAACATTTAAACCTCCTGAACTAATAATTCTTGGTAACTCATTTCAAGGAAGTAGTGAAAAGAAGTGGATGGAGACTCATTCTACACAAAGAGTCCCTTGTGACAATAAAAATTTGAAAATAATCTAAAATTTGAAGAATCACCATTACTTCATTAATGAAATTATACCTCACTAGCAATAGAATATTACGTAGTTTTTTTAAAAAAAATTATGTAGAAAACATAGCAAAAGGTAGCAAGAGGAAGAACATAAATGCAAACCTGGTAAATTGTAACTAAATGCAGTAATGGTGCTTATACAGAGAACTGGAACATAAAAAAAAAATAAATAAATAAATAAATCATATATAGAGTGGCCATCAGAGGAGGATGGAATTTTGGGTGATTTAAAAAATCTTTTTTGTATTTGTTCAATTCAGAAAACTGAAATAATACATTCAGGTGATTTGCTTCATATATTTATAAGCATAATTATTTCAGATATGAACATAGGTATATTTAACATTTAAATTCAAAATAGTGTGACCTTTAAATCAGATAGTTTTAGCTAATAAGAAGGAAGAAATTTAACATGTGAAATAATACATATTTTCAGATGTCTCCCATTTTGTCTAAATTGGATAAACATTTTTTTTTCTCTTTAATCCTTAAATTAACTCCCAATTCACAACTAATCATTGGAGGGAGAGCCCATGTCTAAATTTTTGTAGGATCTACTACAATTAAGGCTAGATAATCACTTTGGTAGTCTTGGAAGAATCTAAAGCTTTTTTGACTTCTCTCTCTTCATGAATGTGCATTTTAAAAGCCAAATTAATAAAACTCTTGCTTCTATGGTTCATCCTTATCCCGCAGATTCATCTTGTTAATGTTAATGGGAAGATAATGACTACTTTCTTGTGTCATAACCACCACCTTTTCTTTAATAGATAAAGATTGATGGTGATTCTAAGTAAGAGAATATTAGCCAAGCAGGGGACAAGGAAAGAGGGAGAAATTGTGCACAACCTGTCATGACCTCTTTTTAAGCTTTTAAATACATGTGATTTTATCAGTTCTACTTCTAGGTATTTGAAAGTCATTAGCTTTGCTTTGAAAAGATTTTTTTTAAAGAAGAAGCCTTGTTTGCAAATCTATCCTTTATTGAATCCCACTATCTGCTGTTCCCAATACTGTACTTCATTGTATCTAAGATGTCAATGATTAGGGATTTATCATTATTTCATGGACCACTAAGGAAAAACAATATTACCAACTACACTATGAAACAATGTTTTCTTACCTAGCAGATATGTTCTTTTATATGGACATAGAGAATTTTTTTAGGCTTTAGACAGAAGTTTTTGTTTATCCCTCTTGTGCCTACATGCAAATGATAAACAGAAGTAAGCCAAATCAATTGACACATTTCTAAAACTTCTTTGTACTCAGATTCAACTTTCATGAATCTCTCTTGCAAGCAGAGCTGCTGTGGTCTTCTTTGTCCTCACACTATCATCCCTCTGTGCCATCAAGAACTGGGGTAGGTGTGGGGCACCTGGGTGGCTCAGTTGGTTAAGCGACTGCCTTTGGCTCAGGTCATGATCCCGGAGACCCGGGATCGAGTCCTACATCAGGCTCCCTGCTCGGCGGGGGGCCTGCTTCTCCCTCTCTCACTCCCCCTGCTTGTGTTCCCTCTCTAGCTGTGTTTCTCTCTGTCAAATAAATAAAAATCTAAAAAAAAAAAAAAAAAAAAAACTGGGGTAGGTGGATTTTCTGAAAATTGTCCCACCATTGTCCCTGTTTCTTCCAAACTGCACATGCCCATTCTGCAAATTTTCATTGCAAAGTTTCCTTCAATTTTGCTGGGTACTGGATTCCTTGTTCCCTTTTTCCCTTAAGGATTTGCTTAAAATCCTTTTTCAAAGAAACCTTTGCTCATCACCACATATAAATTACAACAACATCACTCATGGTCCTTTGCCTCTTCCCCTCAGTATTTCTACTGATAGCACACTATTTGACATCAAAACATTTCTTTACGTATATGTTCACTGTTCACCCCAAGCGCAAGACAGTGTAAGTTTACGTGAGCAGGATTTTACTTCTTGCAATTTTTTTAAAAAAAATTTTATCCAACACCTAACACAGTGGCTACTCCATACTATATATTTATTTATTTATTTATTTATTTATTTATTTATTTATTTATTTAAGATTTTATTTATTTATTTGACACACAGAGAGAGATCACAAGGCAGAGAGGCAGGTAGAGAGAGAGGAGGAAGCAGGCTCCCTGCTGAGCAGAGAGCCTGATGCAGGTCTCGATCTCAGGACCCTGAGATCATGACCTGAGCTGAAGGTAGAGGCTTTAACCCTGAGCCACCCAGGTGCACCATAATAGATATTTAATGAATAAGAGATGAATGATTATGGGGCGCCTGGGTGGCTCAGTTGGTTAAGCGACTGCTTTCGGCTCAGGTCATGATCCTGGAGACCCGGGATCAAGCCCCGCATCAGGCTTCCTGCTTGGCAGGATGCCTGCTTCTCCCTCTCTCAGTCCCTCTGCTTGTGCTCCCTCTCTCGCTGTGTTTCTCTCTGTCAAATAAATAAATAAAATCTTAAAAAAAAAAAAAGAGACGAATGATTAAAATGACTATTCAACTGAACTGGAAATTTCAGAAAAAGTATTTGTAGTTTGCAGGAATTGCCCTCCTTCTGAAATGCTGGGTTTATACACTGAGAGAACATCTTCCTCTTTAAACCCTATTCTCTGACACCATCTTTCTCCAGCATTGTTAATACCACTGTGCACACAAGCTGCCCCAGTCGTGGGGCTTCACTTGCACTGTTACCTTCTACTCTGAAGAGCATGATGGTAAAACTGCTTCCAGTCAGTTCTTAGTTTATCAGCCAGATGACTCTTTTCAAGTTACTTATTTTCTCAAAAATTAACGGATTTGGTGGTGTGGACTTAGATTATAAGTGTAAATAATATACCATCTGGCATAATAGGTGTGCTATAAATATTAGCTATTTTTAAGTTTGGAGCTCAAAGTCTGCAGGGCTCTGTTCTAGCATCTTTTTTTTTTAATTTTATTTATTTGACAGAGAGAAACATAGCCAGAGAGGGAACACAAGCAGGCAGGGGTAGTGAGAGAGGGAGAAGCAGGCTTCCCACTGAGCAGGGAGCCTGATGTGGGGCTTGATCCCAGGTCTCTGGGATCATGACCGGAGCCGAAGGCAGTTGCCCAACCAACTGAGCCACCCAGGCTCCCCTGTTCTAGCATCTTATGTGAGTTTGATCAAAACTATTCAAATCTATTATAATAGATTTGCATTATGCATTATGCATTATGCACAGAATGTACAGAAAGAAGCATGTACATACATGTGTAATGTGGCTCAATAAATGTTTATTTTTTAAAAAAAAAGATAATGTGGACTTTGCCCCACATATGCTTGGAAACCAAGCAATGATTCAAGTAATGGTAAGGAAAGATAAAGAAATAAAGAATATAAATCTGGGGGTGCCTGGATGGCTCAGTTGGTTAAGTATTTGCCTTCAGCTCAGGTCATGATCCCTTCCTAGGATTGAGCTTCTGCATGGCAGGGTGTCTGCTTCTCCCTCTTCCTTCCCCACCCTCTCGCTCGTTCTCTCTCTCTCTCTCTCTTTCAAATAAATCAAATCTTTAAAAAAAATACAGTTCTGTTGCAGGTTTAGCAATACCTAGTCATGGGCAGATTATATGTTTTACATGCTTTCAAGTAATTTGCATCATAAAAATACGTAAAAAAAAAAAAAAACCCACAAAGAAAAAGTGTTTAGGTTACTGCCCACAGTATTTCCTAACCTGAAATTGATTGCCTCCTGCTATTCTTGTGAGTGGCTGAATAGTTTGTTGAATGAATGAATAAACTGAATGAATAGTTTATTCATTATGTTCTAACCTGTGAGCCTTCCCCAGCTAATTTGGAAGGTGATCCATATCTTGATTCATTGTTCTCTAATACTGCATCTTGTTCATTTTCTTCACAGCACCATACATTTTGTAGTTATTAATTTACTTGTTGGTATTGTTTCTTCTTGGTCTCTCCCATTAGTGTATGATCCAATGAGGGTAAGGACAATTCACTCACATCTCCAGTACCTACCAGAATGCCTAGCACATAGAAATAGTCATTTAATGTTTGTTAAATACATTGATTAAATAAAGCAGTGAAGGTTTGAAGAGATTCTCTGGAAAATATTGGGAAATTTCTTTTTGTTGAATGATGTGCATAGAACTTTAGCGAGTCAAACAAAAAATGATCATAAATAAATTTTTAGCAGAAGATGAGCAGACTGAGTAGCTTCTCTCACACATTTGCAAATCACTAGTTTTTTGAAGAAAAATGAAAGGGTAGCATATTGGTATAACAGAAAAACAAACACAAAGAATCCTGGATTCAAGGAAATCTAATATTTTGCCCTGGTTTTCTTTCTAACTGTAATGGTGGGAAAGTCACTAAACTCTCTCTTGGCCTCTCCTCCTCTGTGACATGGTAGATTTAGACTAAATCCTTCAAAACTTGAGATCTTTTCTATTAATGCTTTGTTTTTAATTTCTCTGGTGTTGACTTTTAGCTTTTATGATGCAGTTGAAATCAGAGCGACTTGCACTTGCTTTTACTACATGGAATTAATAAGTGACTTTGTTTTTTCGACTGCTTTTTGTGAAAATATTTAAAAGAAACCATGTTTCAAACGGAGTCAGGAAGCCCTGAAGGGGGCGCTGTCAAGCTCTACAACTCAATGGAAGAAGCATAACTCCCATACCCCAACCGAAAGAAACTACCCAGAAAGAGGAAGAATTTCTCTATCCCCATCAATAGCCCAGCCAGTGAGAAACTGCCACACTCAGCCAATGAGAAGCCAGTACCACTCTGAACTCAGCAAAACAGCCCCTCCCCGCTTCTTCCTTCCTCCAGAACCCGGTCTTGTGCTCTCCAGATTTCTCTGGTGCGCCAAGGCTTGCTTGTCCCTAATTGTAATTCCTCTGCTGTTCTTGAATTAACTCATTTTGCTGGTAAAGTGACTGGCTCTTTTGTTTTTGAAGGCCAACATGTTCTTCTCACTCCATTTTTGCTATTGGCTATCATTTTAGGAAGAAGGCAAGGATTAAAAAGTTGGCAGTTTTGCCAATGCTGTCAGATTCTTCGGTCTGTGCTTCATAGAGAAAAACCTATGCACATTTAATAGACATAAACCAAGGCATTCTAATTTAAAAAGTGTTTGATTCTCCCTGTCAAAATCAATACCTCCCTTTTTTGCTGCTAAGTGCTATTGTGATCAGTATGGAAATTTATGAAGAAATTTACATATACATACTGGGGGAAACCAAAACAGCAGCCATATTCAAACAAGAATAAAGCTATCAAAATGCCAAATGACGGACCATGTACCCAAAAAAATGCCAAGTTCGCCTTTAACAGGCAGCAGTCTTTTGGCAGACTCCGGTGGGAATTTGTTCCCCTCTACCTAAGGCATATCTGGAATTGTGATCTGGTGACTTAGTTTAAATATAACTCGTAAAGGTTTATACTGTGAAAAGTTTCCATCTCCAGTTGCCTATCACTTTTCTTTTCTTTCTTTCTTTCTTTTTTTTTTTTTAATTTTATTTATTCATTTGAAAGAGAGAGACAGAGAGAGTCCACAAGCATGAGGAGAGGGAGAAGCAGGTTGCCTGCAGAGCCAGCTGGGAGCCTGATGTGGGGCTCCCAGGATCTGGAGATCATAACCTGAGCTGAAGGCAGATGCCTGACCATCTGAGCCACCCATGGGCCCCACCTATCATTTTTCTGTGCAATCTGGATAGCCACAGTGACAGTTGCAAGCCTTCTCAATTCTTGCATCTTAATGTTTTACAGGTTCTCTTTGTTGAGTGAATCCAATCATTCTTTTAAATACTCTTGTTGGGTTGAGAAGCAGATCTGGAAAGACAGATTCATAATTCTGCTCACTGGCCGGGCTTTACATTTCTGGTTTCTAAACTGAGCTGGGCCCTAACCTTTAGACTTTTTAGACATGGCTCTGAATGTAATAGGATTGCAATATTCACTGAGTACTTAACTGCATGCCAGGTTCTGTGCCCACCATTTTAATCTGGTTTCTAATTCAGTTTCTAATATAGTACTTTCGGTGCCCCATAAGGTAAAAATTAGGCTGAAAAACTGAAGCTAAGGAACAAGAAGCAAAGTGATTTGCATAGTTTCACACAGCTAGCAAATGCAGACTCAGATTCTATCTCTGGTCTCACGCTCAAGCCCTGCTTTCAACGGGGCCCTCAATCATCTTCTCCTTTCCTACACTGATAAATTCTCTGGGGGAAATGTGAGTCGTGGAGGTGCAAAGCTTGTGTTGAAGAACTGTGTGCCTGTTTAAAAACACATTGGCCTATTGGTGGAACCACCCTTATTTAACATTTATTTTTGTCTACTTTAAAAATTAATGCATTTTTGCTATAGAGAATTTTGAAAAAATATACATATAAAGAATAAAAGTCTTTCATAATCTCACTATCCGATGCGGACCACTGTAAACATCTGATTATTTGCAAACAGTAAATAATTTCATATTTTAAATAATTTAATATTTTTGTACTATAGTAATTTAATTAATTACATATATTTTATAGTTGATGTCATCTACAAAGGCTATTCCTTTAAAAATTATATAATTATGGGGCACCTGGGTGGCTCAGTTGGTTGGGCGACTGTCTTCCGCTCAGGTCATGATCCCGGAGACCCGGGATCGAGTCCCACATCAGGCTCCCTGCTCGGCGGGAAGCCTGCTTCTCCCTCTCTCACTCCCCCTGCTTGTGTTCCCTCTCTGGCTGTGTTTCTCTCTGTCAAATAAATAAAATCTTTAAAAAAAATTATATAATTATATTGTTAGCATGTTCAGATATTAACTTATCATAAATGTCATTTTTTATCATGACATAATATTGCATTATGCAGATGTATATATAATTAACTCAAAGGTTGTCTTACTGTTATAATTTACTTCTTCTTTATTCCAAATACATAAATAATGACCCGTGAAAATCTTTATCAATAAGAAGTACTTGACTTCATTGCTGCTTATTCTCTTGGGATAGAATATGAATCAATGGTGAATTCTGTTATTTAAAATTAAATTTTAAATTTACATTTATAAAAACAATTTTTTTATTTATGTATTTGAGAGAGAGAAAAAGAAAGCAGGAGCAGGGGAGAGGAGCAGAGTGAGAAGCAGACTTCCCAGTAAGCAGGAGCCTGATGCGGGGGCTCGATCCCAGAACCCTGGGATCATGACCTGAGCCGAAGGCAGATGTTTAACTGACTGAAGCACCCAGGCACCCCTAAGTTTACATTTGAATTTAATGTAAACCCTCTTCAGAACTTTCCTGGATGGTTGTCTTGTTGTGCACCGCTGACAAATAACTATTCTTAGTACCTAGTCTTTTTTCACTTGTCTTTCTCACTTTTTTTACTACTTGGACCCATGATGCAAAAGCAATCATGGGTAAAACTGCTGGATCCTTAGAACAAGTAAATGCAGCAAAGCTGAGTATAAGTAGCCATCACATTCTTTACCTGTGCATTCACAGTAACTTATAATGTGTATGTGTACAAATATTCAGTCTTTTTCCCCAAATATTCAGTCTTGACCCTTGAGTATCTATTTCTAATATTTTGCGTGATGAAATTCAAAGTACCCACAAAGCACCTCTGCTGCATTCTAAAGCACAATGGTAACTTCAATGAAAAACACTTACAACAGTGTGAATTGAAGCTGAATTGGCCACTATTTCATGGAACACCGGTTTTACATGAAAGAATGACTGAAGAGGAACTATGGTTATTCAGACTTGGATATCTGGAAGAATTTGCTCAAGAAGATGTTAAGTGAGTCAACCATTTCAAGGAATACAACTGATGGTGTTTGTTGCCAATGAAAAATTCAAGGTTTTTAGAAAAAGGTATATTTTTAGACCACCAGTTTCCAGCATCATGAGTTTGACAGCTTTCCAATACTTAGAGAATTTTTTGATGACATCAATATTGGTGGTGATATCAACAAACTTTTTTTGATATTACATAATGATATGTGTCAACATTTGGAAGATACTCATTATTCAGGGAACCAATATACTCCAAATAATCAATACATCATGTTACAAAATCATACAAAAAGACTCATTCAAAGTGCAAGACAGACTACTGAATTTAAATGTAGCACAAAAGGTTTAGGATTACTGATAGGCCTTCAGCTTCTACATTGCAACTAACTTTTAAGAAACTAACAGAGTTTCGCTGTTATAGCAAATTAATCCACCTCTTCCAACTACATATGTATGGGAAGCCAGATTTTCTTCATCTACTTCAATCAAAAGCATATATTGTAAGATATTGGATGTAGAAGCAGGTATGGGAACCCTATCACCTTTTACCAAGCCAGACATTAAAACGTAAAATAATGCCAGTATTCTCAGGGAAAAAAAAAATTCATTTTTAAAATATAGCTATTTCTTGTAAATAATCTATCATTAATGAAATCCTATAATTGGTTTATTATTATCTTTACATAAATTAATAAATAATTTAAAGTCTCATTTTAATTTCTAATATATCCATATTAGATAAGATTAGAATATCCATAAAGATAATTCATACACACAAAAGCTAGTTAAGTACTCAGTAATTTTGAAGAATATGAAGGGTTCCTGAGCCCAGAAAGTCTGAGTTAGATCTCTTGATCTAGGAGAAAATCATACAGTAGTCCTCAGAGTGATATTCCTCAGAGCCCTGACCAGGGGAACAAGGAGTTGGACTTAGCCTACATCTTGTTCACTAGGTGACTAGATAAGTCATTATCATCATAATAATTCACTCAGTATACACCACATGCTCATGCTGTTCTAAGCCCTTTTCTTTTTTTTTTTTTTTTAAAGATTTTATTTATTTATTTGACAGAGAGAAACACAGCCAGAGAGGGAACACAAGCAGGGGGAGTGAAAGAGGGAGAAGCAGGCTTCCCGCCGAGCAGGGAGCCCGATGTGGGGCTCGATCCTGGGTCTCCGGGATCATGACCTGAGCCGAAGGCAGTCGCTTAACCAACTGAGCCACCCAGGCGCCCCTAAGCCCTTTTCTTATTACATAATTGAATTCTGTCATCCTTACAACAAATTTATGAAGACAGTATCTCTATCACTTCCATTTTATAGATGGGAAAGTGAGCTCTGAGAAGTTAAATGACTTGCTGTTAAATGGTGGAGTTGAACTTCAATCCGAAGTTTTACTGCAGCATTTATGTGCTTAATTACATTCAAGTTCCTATAAATTGTGGTATTTGCATAGAACAAAGCACCATGGGGAAGTCAGAAAAAATAGGTAAGTACTGTACACCCTCACATGGGTAGATGCTCTACAAATAATAAGGTAACAAATAAGGGGGGAGGGAAGGAATTATATTATAAGGACTTTTAGGAAAATGCCATTTGTATACTTTTGTGTCACTCCAGATAAATGACTTATGGGGGGTAATAAATGGGTTGGAAATCAAGTCAGTGGGTAAATTAAAAAAAAAACAAAATAAAATAAAAATAGTGCCCCACAAAATGATGGTAATGTGCCATGAACTGAAGAGTACTGTTAATTCAGTTTTTAATACCAAGGTTAAACAAGAACAATGAAAATAATGTCTACTCCAGACACCCCCCTCCCCATGGAAACACAATCTACAGTAGCCTTGAGGAAAAGAATTCTCCCTTCTTTGCCATGGTGACAACTATTTGCTCCACTAACTATGGGAAAGAGGCAGCTCTTTCTTTCAGCCTTATTCTAATCAGCCTCAGAGATTCTGACCCTGATCTGGGAAGCACTCAACAAGAAAGGATTAGTTGAGTGCCTGCAGAACTTGTAAAGTTGAACAGAATCCCTGGGAGGGCAAGAATCCTCAAAACTGGTGCACTTGAGTGGCTCAGTCAGTTAAGCATCTGCCTTTGGCTCAGGTCATGATCCTGGGGTCCTGGGATTGAGACTCATATTGGGCTCTGCTTCTCTCACTCCCTCTGCTGCTCCTCCTGCTTGTGTGCTCTCTGTCTCTATCAAATAAATAAACAGTATCTTTAAAAAAAATTCTCAAAATGAACCTAGAAAATGGAATACTGTGACGTAAAACATGCTCTACCCCCTACTAAGTCCACATGCCCTTTTATTCCGTCTCTCCATGATCCCCCCCGCCCCAGGAAACATTTATTTCACAATTCCGCTAGTGTGAGAATTCAGTGACAGAATTCTAACTTTGCAGAAAAGTTTTGCTTATGTCAAGGTCATTTTATTTTATACTTTCTGTTGCCTAGGCAAATCTTAATATTTTATTATTTTTTTCATTGAAGCAATGAAAATGGTCATTCCTTTCTTGAAAATGTTCATGCCTTCCATCTCATTAGCACAGTCTTACCTTGAGCTTCCTTCAAAATGGAGAAACTTAAAATGGGAATTCTGTGGGGCTCCCAGACATTTCCCCCCTAATTCCTTTGAGTGGAGACTTCATCATTCCAGTTCCCCAATACACCTATAGTCCTCTCACAGCTTTACTAAATTACCCTGGGGAGCTCTAGCTCCTCCTCCTGATTAGTGAATTATGTGTCTATACAGAGTATGTGTAGAAATCTGTCTGCTTTCAGTTGCCAGAACACCAGCCTTTTCTGAGGAGACTGATTCCAAGAAGAGGAAGGAAAACACATGTTGAATTTAAAGCCTGAGCTATTTTTAGGCCTGTCTTCCTGGCTTCCTTCTCCAAGGCATAGGTTCCAAGTTCCTTCTTTCCTTGTATCTGAAAAGCAAGGACTAATTCTACAAGATCTTGTATTTTCCACATGGAATCCACACAGTGAGTATTTTAAAAGTACAGATGGAGAAGAGGCCCCTCAGGCTGCTAAATATGAAATGTCCCCAGATTGCACTTGAGTTTGTGTAAAGTTCTGGAAGAAGTGAGACAAAGTTTCTAAATCCCAAACTACAACCTCAATTCTTCAGACACATTTGTTTTATTTTTATTTTTTTTTAAAGATTTTATTTATTTATTTGACAGAGAGAAACACAGCAGTGAGAGAGGGAACACAAGCAGGGGGAGTGAGAGAGGGAGAAGCAGGCTTCCCACTGAGCAGAGAGCCCAATTGGGATTGGATCCTGGATCTCCAGGATCATGACCTGAGCCAAAGGCAGTCGCTCATCCAACTGAGCCACCCAGGCGCCCCAGACACATTTGTTTTAAACTAAAATCTACAATTTCCTCTTTGCGTAGGTCCAGACAAATACGGTCTACGGAGGAAAAAAGCCAAATAAACTGTATTCTAAACATCCTCAGAACTTTAATTCTATGACAAATCATCTTGTCTAATCCTTACATAGAAGTTGTCTGGTTCCTCACAGTTTGACCCATTCTATGGGCAAGCCAAAACTTCCTGCAGGTATCATCTTTGGCCTTTTCCTCCAGGAAACAGGCTTTCTTCAATCCTAAATCTCTGTTCTTTCTGTGTATCTTTAACATTAATTTTAAGAGCAGACAGAATCTTCCTTAGTCCTGACACATAATTACCCATCCTTGTGAAATTATCACACAGCCCAATCTTTATCCCATTACTCAGAATTTCTAAAATTACCTCCTCTTGGGATGCCTGACTAGCTCAGTCTTGGAGCATGCCACTCTTGATCTCAGGGTCAGGAGTTCACGCCCTATGTAGGGGTTGTGGGAAGCCTACTTAAAAAAAATAAACATAAAAAATTACTCCTATTGTTTCAGGTTCTAAGTTAATTGAAATAAAATATTTTCTCAGACTGATGACAAATCTCAGGGATCAGCAGATTTTCCTCAGAGTATTGCATATATCGGTACTTCTTTGTACAAAGCTCACGATTTATCCAGAGTTTTTAAACCCAAAGTGATGGCACGCCTGAGTGGCTCAGTTGGTTGGGCGACTGTCTTCAGCTGGGGTCATGATCCCGGAGAACTGGGTTCGAGTTCCACGCCCGGCTCCCTGCTCAGCGGGAAGCCTGCTTCTCCCTCTCTCATTCCTGTTGCTTGTGTTCCCTCTCTGGCTATGTTTCTCTCTGTCGAATAAATAAAAAATCTTAAAAAAAAAAAACTCAAAATGCCATCTTAATATTCATATTCCCTTTTATGTGTCATGTTTCTCATTTAGCACTTTGCTGATTCTAGTTACTATAAAGTTGTTCATTTATTATGTTGCTTTATGATTAATCTGAAGAGTAAAATTTAGATTTCATACTGTTACGGTTTTCTAATATTAATGGAGTATTTCATTTGTTTCTAATTTTAAAGTCATGGCAACGAAATTCGCTCCATAAAATGCTACTGACACCTGTTGTTCTTAGCAGTTTTCCATTCGGAACAGCTCTAATTCTGTTTAGAAATAGCAGGGAGAAATGAACTTTGTGCTTCTATCATAAAGAAACATTTTGTAACAGAGCAATTTTGTAAATTGAAAAGCGGAGAACTACTGAGTCAGGTGCAAACTGCCCCAGAAGCAGAAATCTTCGCACTCTACAGAAGGTCCCGCCTCCGCACATTCCTCCCCTTCTCCGCCCGCCCCCTTCCCCGCCTCTCGGGTCGGTGCGGGTCCGCCCGCCTCCCGCCCCCAGCCTCGCCCCCGGCGCGATCTCCGGAAGGGGCGGCTCGGGGCCTGGCGACGGCCACCTAGTTCTGGCTGAGAGGGCGCGTCCTCCCAACTTCTGGGCGCCGGGCCGACGGATCCCAGCCGAAAGAGAGGTAACAGCTTCGGTACGCTCCTCCGCCTCCCCTGGCTCGGCGCTCCCGCACCATGTTTTCCAGCCCGCGGAGGTGGGGTGCCAGCGGCGACTATGAGCGGGTCCCCGAGGGGCCTGAGGCGCAGGTAATGCTCATTGGCCCTGGGGGGAGAGGCGGGCGCTCTACGCTACTTTGGGTGGGGAGAGGGGGGCCGCTTGTTCGGACGCTGGCCTGGAAACTGATGGTTTGGAGCCCCTCAGGGACGGACGGACACAGGCGCGCGCAGTCGTGAGCGCTGACACCCGTCCTTAGGATGATGCGAAATCCGAGCCATGAGGATCTCAGTCAAGGTGGCTGCTGGAGGAGAGAAGGAGGCATCTTTGAAGAGGTGAATAACTCCCCCGTCAAAAGAAACAAGCTTTTGAGAAAACAATGAATGGACCTGGCTTCACTGAAGGAGGAGAGGTTGGGATGGAATTCCGCAAGCAGCAGAACCCACCGGAACCGCAGGGGAGATTTGGGATAAATAACAGGGGCTTAACCGACAGGTGCTAACTGATTGAGGATTGGGAGACTGAGGTCGGGGCAATCCAGAAACTGCAGACACTTAACTGTGCCTTGCTCTGCCCCCATGAGAACACGTGCTTCTTCCTCAACAGAAGTCATGTGCTAGGACAGTTGTAGGGGGTGACCAACACTCCCTGTGGTGTGTTAGGAGCAGTTTCCCCAACAAAAATTGCACTTGCTTTCCTTTTCACCACTATACAAGATTAAGTCTTAAAAAAAGCCCCTCACATAAGTAGTTCTGTAATTCTAAAAAGGAGGGAAAAAAATTCAGGTTCAGGGGAACTTGTTCTAATCTTGGTTCTTGTTAGTGACTCCAAGTGTCAAATAAATATGACAACATTCTAATAATTACATATAAAATAAAACTAGAAATGTATTTGAAAGTAAAGCAAATTATATGTATTTATTCTTTTAAAAGTCTAAAATATAGATGTTGGATAAATCCCTTGAAAATGTGAAAGTGTACGCTTCACCAGGAGAGTACACTTTTTTTTTAAGCTTTACCAGAGAGATGGCAGGCTTAAGCAGGGAAATGGGTTTAATGTCGTTGGTACAACTACAGAGGTGGCCAAAGGTAGTGAATCAAACTTGTAGGGTGGGAAATTATAAAACTCAAACAGATCTCTCACCCAAAATCACAATCAGTTCTTCCTGTAGGATTTCAGCAGTGTTTATGGCCTTGACTGTTATTCGACCTGGGTAGCTTTGTGGACCTGGAATCCATTTAGAAAGGATTGAAAATATTGGTTTTAATCACATTTTCTTTTTGATATTTCTGTGATGCCAAATTAAAAAAACAAACAGGTGATGGCTTCACATATTGAAAACCTTATATGATTACATTTCATTGCTGAGACGTTATGTTTTGACATAATAGATCTTAGACAAAAATCCCACCTACTTATAAGCTAAGAACATGACTTTTTGATAGTTTCGAGGGCTGGTATGGTGCCCTGTGAATGGAATACTTTTAAATACTTGTGATTAGCAGAGGCCATTCACTCATTCTCCCCCAAAACATGTTTATTATGAGCTAGGCCCTGGGCTAAAAAGTGAAAATATAGAGATAAATCAAATATAATTTTCTGTCTTCCAGAAAAACTAAGTCTAGTGAGAGAGAAGCACCTGCCAGCAGAAGATTCGATAGTCAGGAAAGAGGGTAAATTCAGTAAAGACAGTTCTGAAGAGCCCCTTAAATTCTCCCTGAGGAATATGTTGAGATTGCTATGGTAACCCAGAACAAGAATATAAGCCTCGAAGTCTGGGATAGGAGGAAAGGAATTACCAAAGGCAATAAATCTTTTTTTTTTTTCCTTCCAAAGGCAGTAAATCTTAAATAGGATTAAAGTACAAGTGAGAATTAGCCAGAAATGAAAAAGAAGAATGTGGGCAGGAGAAAAGATATCTTTAAGTAGCAGCAGTCTCAAACAGAGTTAAGAATGTGGAGTTATGACTGGGAGATAGAATGGACTAACTGGATTAGATCCAGTCTCTTAAACTTCTCTAAGTTTCTTAAACTCTGGGCCATAGTTTCCTCTCCGTAAAATGGGGTTGGCAAAAATGGTTTCACCACAAAGACATGTTATATACACACATTTTAAAAGATTTTCTTTATTTATTTGAGAGAGAGACACACACACAGAGGGAGCAAGCATGAGCAGGGGGGAGAGGAAGAGGGAGCAGCAGGCTCCCCACCGAGTTGGGAGCCTGATGAGGCTTGATCCCAGGGGCTTGATTCCAGGACCTGAGCCAAAGGCAGCGCTTAACCTACAGAGCCACCCTAGCACCACACAAAGACATGTTGTATTTAATGAGGTAATATGCTTCGTACAGAATCTGGCACATAGTAAGTGATTAAGAAACATCACTTTTTTATTTCTGGATGTTTTCCTTTCTCCATGAGCCTGCCCTTCCACTTCCCCTAACTTCCTCCACCCGTCCCAGAACCTTGCTCTAGTACCCACAAAGGAAGTTCCTGAAGTTAGGGGTTATGAGCTATTGTTAAATACAGCAGTCACACAAACCATATTCTCATGGGACCACATCTCAAGGTTGATCCCAAGGAAGACTAAAGCAAAACACTTCACTGATCTTGGACCCTGGCTATGTTGTGGTCTCACAGTCTAAAATTGCCTGCTCCTACTCCATAAAAACACAGAAATAACAGGACCTCCATTCAAATGAAAATCGCCCTTAAGTCAGCAATGGTAAGGTATGTTTATTGGATGCCTGCTCTACACATAATGATAGATAAGTACAATAGATAAGAAAATGGCTTAGGAAACAACAGCCTGTAGTGGTCTCCAGTGACAAGGGAACTGGGAACCATTTGGGGTCAGTTAGGTCTGCAGACCAGAAGTGCTGACAGAGTGAGAATAAGTGAGTTAGAAAAAATGAGAAATGTTTAACGGAGAAGATGGGAGTAGATGAGAACACTGAAAGATATTCTTAGAATTGTCCTGCTTGATTTTCTGCATAGAAGTTACTTTGTAGCAATATATCAATGAACTCAGTGAGACCCATGCTATGAATTCACTATTTATTGAAAAGTCATTTGTATATTCTTGGTGCTTGATGAGGCTTATTCCCTTCACCAGATATTTTATCTGTCTACTGTAATTTTTTTTCTGGGACGTAAATTTGGAATTTACGGTGGTAAATTCAGTGTAAGATGCCTGGCCCACATCTATGGAGGCTACTTACCAAAGAACTCAAAGGGCCTCATATGAGATGCTTTCACATGGAAAAGGGGCCTAGAGGGGATGCTAAATCAAATACTGAGGTTTCAGTCTACTAAACTAACCCTCTCTAGTAGTTTTGCTGAAAACAACCACATTTTTGACTTAGCTCCTGAGTCTCTGGATCAGTTGGGTCATGACCTGGTTTGGGCCTGCTTGGCTGATACCTGCTGAACTCTTTTAGGCACTTTAGCCAACTGGAAAGTTGACTGGTGACAGGATGATCTAGGACTAATTTACTCGATGTCTGGCACTTCCCAAGCCAGGATGACAGAGTGTCAGATGAGCACCTCACGTCTTTTCTGTGGGGTCTTTTATCCCATCCCTAGCAGGTCAGCTTGGGATCAGACACATGGTGCACTCAGGGTTCTGAGCATAGCAAGCCTCTCAAAGCTTCGAAATGGAGCTCTCTTGGTGTCACTTCGTGGCATTTTCATGATCAAAATTGTTCAAGGGGTGGAGAACAGAGGTGACCTCTTGATGGGAAAAGCTGCTAAGGATTTGTAGCCATTTGCAGTCAGCCACAAAAATACACATGTTTTGGGGGTGAATAAAACCTTTGCATTGGTGGTAAATTACCAGATTGGCAGCTCCTTGTGAAATAAAATGTGACTTGCAGGTTAACTCCAGAATTTTCAGATTATTTTCCACAATAGGTACACTTATTTTCCAAATAATATGTTTGGTAGTAGTAGTGATGATGATGCTATAGGTTCACGTGTGTGAGTGGTGGTCTGGGGCTCCAGATTGACGATGGTTTCACATCTGTCATTGATTTACTCTTTGCAACAATAATACAAGGACAGATAGCAACTGAGTAAATGATTTATAGGGTATCATTTGCTGTAACTCAGAGAATAGATTTGGAGTGAATAATGTTTTCTCCTCTCAGGACATTTTGCTGTATAGGATGGAATTTTGTTACATGCAGTCCTTCTAGGATAAAAATTTTTTAAAACATAGTTAATACTTTATGTATGAAATCAGAACTGGATTAGAGAGGATCAGTGCTAACTAAAATTGTTAAATATGGGACAGTTTCTAATAATGAACTTTACTGCAGTGATCACTGTCACTTTTTAAATTATAGACATTGGTTCAGACTCTTAAAAACATAAAATGATTACTTTTGAGGCTTTCTTTTTAAGCCCTTGTTTTTGTTGAACTCACCAGGTGAATAGGAAGAATTTTATGGTAATGTTATAAACTCCTAAAATAATTTGTAATTGTGATAAATAAATGTATATTTATACCTTTATACTAAAATGTGTAACTAAGCACCAAGAAACCAAATGCCTATCATATTTGCCTATTATATTCTCTTATATATATATGCATATATATATGTTTTAAAGATTTTATTTATTTATCTGACAAAGAGAGAGATCACAAGTAGACAGAGAGGCAGGTAGAGAGAGTGGAGGAAGCAGGCTCCCTGCCAACCAGAGAGCCCAACGTGAGCCTCCATCCCAGGACCCTGAGATCATGACCTGAGCTGAAGGCAGAGGCTTTAACCCACTGAGCCACCCAGGTGCCCTTATTTTTATATTTTTAGAAAAAGAGACAAAATTCATTAATTTAGTGATTAAAATGTTTTAAATTTACCTTATATATAGATGCTAAATTATGTATGTATACATATGCATATACACATATGCAGTCATAGAAATTCAAGGAGATATATATAGAGAGAGAATGAGAAGTAGAAATTTCAGAAATTATTTTTTTTCCTATATGGTTTCTTGTTATATAAACAGAGTCATAATGGTAATATTGGGAGAAATCTTAAAATGCTTCTAGACCAACCACCATTCTAATATCTTAATTTTATTCCTTAAGGATTATAATATAAACATGGCTGCAACTGTTAGTAGTTGAAATCATTTCGTGTTTACTTTTCCACCTGTTGACAAATATATTTCAAATTTAAAATAAAGGCATATTCTTCATACACTACTTGTTATATTTTTCTTTTTAGAAATGTAATCCAGAGAAATGTGCTTCATTCTTCAGTAGGATGACATATTCCTGGTTTAGCAGGTAGGAATTTTATTAATTTGTTTGTAGCATACTGTCCTGAGGAAGATTCCAAGGAAAATGACATCTAAATATTATTCCTCTAATCTAAACATATATATATGTATACATATGCCTATATATATATTAAGATTTTATTTATTTGACAGAGAGAAACACAGCCAGAGAGGGAACACAAGCAGGGGGAGTGAGAGAGGGAGAAGCAGGCTTCCCCCCACCCCCGAGCAGGGAGCCCGATGTGGGACTCGATCCCGGGTCTCTGGGATCATGACCTGAGCCAAAGGCAGTCGCTTGACCAATTGAGCCACCCAGGCACCCCTAAGCATGAATATATTTTTTAAAAGATTTTATTTACTTATTTGACAGAGAGAAACACAGCTAGAGAGGGAACACAAGCAGGGAGAGTGAGAGACAGAGAAGTAGGCTTCCTGCTGAGCAGGAAACCCAATGCAGAGGCTCATCCCAGGACCCTGGCATCATCACCTGAGCTGAAAGCAGATGGTTAGCCGACTGAGCCACCTAGGGGTCTCCTAAGCATGAATATTTTTATAAAATGACTTTGTAAAGATTTTTTTCTTATATTATTTTATTACAGAGAAATCACAGATAGTAATATAGTAAGTAGTTCCACAGATAAGATTGCTAATATTCCTGCAATATGTCTGTCCCTTTATAGGATTTGTAACCCTGTTAGCACTATGGAAAGAGAGAAATCTAAATTTTAAAATTTTTTTTTAGGTTCTATTTGAGAGAAAGAAAGAGAGCATGTAAGTGTGCACAGGGAGAGGCAGAGGGAGAGGAATAGGCAGAGGATCTCAAGCCGACTCCGTACTGAGTGGAGAGCTCGTGGGGAGGCTCTGTCTCAGGATCCTGAGATCATGACCTGAGCTGAAACCAAGAGCTGGGTCATAACTAACTGAGTCACCCAGCTGCCCCAGAAGTTTGAATTTTTTTTTAACATCCAGCATATATGTACAGATAATTTCACTTAATTCTCACCCAAGTTTTATGAGATAGGCATTTACATATGAGAAAATTGAAAATTGAAGCTTAGGAAGAGGAATTAATTTGTCCATTGATACCCAAGATGAGCACACCAACTTGGTGTCAGCAATCAGTTTCTGAATCCATGTTTCATGCTTTCTTTTCACTTTGATAGTCTACTCTATACTAGGAATGTTGCCACATATATATACGGCTGTATCTCTCTATTTATACTACTATTAAAACACACAGTCAAGGAGGGTGACCTACCAAGGAAGCTAAGAAACAGCATTCAAAATGTAAGACTCAAGCCAAGGAAAGAGTGTGTTTGAAACCTAAGGAAACTGTCAAAACAGGAGGAAAATAAGGTGGTCAGTAGCGCCCTATACTCAAAAGGGGTAGATTTTAAAAAGAACAGTATTCTTCGTTGAATTTGGCAATGTAAAGTTCATTGGTGATTTTTATGACAGCAGTTTAAATAGAAAACTGATATACTGGTGAACAAATAATTGGGCAGAAGCAAATAATTGGGTTGAATCATAAGAATTCCAAGTTAACACAAATCTAGGAATCACTTAAAGAGGATGGCAAAGATTTTTGCATCAATATGTTACATTAAGTTACACACTAGAAAAAAGAATGGTTAAATAAGAATTATGTAAATGTGAGCTATTTACATTTAATGGTTTTGATTTTTCAAATTTGCATATGTATAAATACATTTTCCAAATCTGTATTATATTCATTCATGTGTTGAGAAGAAGAGTGATGTCTATTCTGGCTTTAAAAATTTCAGACCATCATTTTTAAGTGACAGGTTATCATAGAATTTAAATAATGCAAATAAAATTAATTTTAAGGAAATGTACTTTTAAAACTTTATCAAACTGTAAGACTATAATGCACTTATTTTAAATATTACAAACACCATTTTAAGAGGGCAAAATATGAACCGAAATTAAATTTAATAAGCAAGATAAGGCTTAGCAAATTTTAAAATATAACAACTCAGTGACTTGAAGTCCATATCTTAGATCAGATAAACCAATAAGCTGTAATTGTTGAATATCACATTTATTTTCTGTTTAGTTTTAAATCTCAGAACTAGATAGGAAATATTTTTATAGCATGCTGCTATCTGGAACGGTCATGGGCATGAGTCTATTTTGATTTCTTATCTGATAATTAAACAGCTGCAGCTAAAATATAGCTATTGTTTAAGAGAATGTCTCTTGGAAGACTGGTTAATTGTGGTCTCAGATCTGTTCTTTGAGTTACAGAATAAAGTCAGAAATTATTTGGTAGGCCAAATTCAAGCTCTCATAATTATATGAATAATTCAATTAAAATGTGCTGAGATGATACAAATAATTAGGGAATTATTTACGTATGAGCCTTAATTCCTAAGGCAGGAGCTCTCTAGGTAGTTTTGATGATCAAATAATTATGAAGCCTGTATTAGCAAATATGATCTGTCATCAGTATATAATAAATTGTCATAGAGTAATCTCCTTGACATACATGGAAAAATCTAGTTAAAGTTTTTGTAGGTCACAACCAAATCACCATTTTAACCAGGGTTACACTATTCAGTCTGTCCCTCTTTCCTCACATAATAATAAAACTTATATATTACCTAACTTTGTCCTATCTTAAAAGTTTTGGACAGACTGACCTTTGCCTTTTTCCTTAGCACAATCACCCCTTTGTTTAAAAAAGTGATAAACAGTACTGAAATTGATAATGCAACTATATATCTATGTTTTCCACGTTTTCCAGTATTACTCATCTACAAAATTTACATTTCATCTCTTCTTCCTAGCAAAATAGCGAACTGGTTTGCTGCTCTTAACATGAGTTGGATGAGTGTTTACTCACACTTGTTAATGTCAGATATACTCAAAATTCTCTCTAAGATCACAAAATTGAAAGCAGAGTGGAATATTACACTTAATGGCATTGTCTGCCTTTGGTTAGGTTAGCACTGGCTTATTTCACATTTAAAAACCTGACCAGTCTCTGGAGTTCCTGGTGTTTAACCTCCTGAAATAATGGGAAATTAATACTGCTCTGACTGCTTTAGAAAGCTGCAAGGATCAAATTAATTTAACTGAATGACCCTTGAAAAGAAAAATCAGTCTAAAAATATAAGATGTGTGCTTGGGAATCAAGTCCACAAGTTTATGGGACCTGATGCATGCTACATTCCCCTTATTGGGAGTGTCAGCTACTAGTCCTCGTTTCTTCCCAAAAAGCTGCCACATCATTTGCTTTAAAGAAATTGTGTAAGACTAATGATTCACAGACCTGAACACCTGAAACAAATAGTATATTATATGTTAATTAAAAGAAAAAAAGAAGAAGCACTCCTTCCTCTTTTCCTGGATAATTATGTGTGATAGAAATATCAGCCAGGGTGATGAGAATATTTAAATTTACCAAAAGGGAGCCCAAAGAGGAGGAAGGCGCACACACCTGGGAAAAGGGGAGTCCCAATAGTTAAACAACTGAGCCATATGCATCATATCAATTCAGTTGAAGTGTCACTTTTCGATGCTGCATTATTTTGAACTAAATGAAAGCCAGGGGTCACTTATCTCAGTGAACCAAAACTGCTGAGTTTTGCACTGTTCTAACTCAAAATGCTGAGGTAGTAAATGTTATTAAAGATGTTTTTGTGAAAATCAATGCAGTCTTATTTTGAAAATGAATATTTATTTTGTGGAATGGAATAGACAGACTTAATATGACATAAAAGTAGTTTATTGCTTAATATGTTTTTGAAAGTGTACTGCAGGAAAATGTCCAAGGTATTTGAGCCAATAGAAACATGATTACTGAAGCTCCTTTCTTACTACATTTAAACCTTTTTGTTAAATATGAATTGTAATATGGCATTATGTTGTATAATAAAAAGTGAAATTGAATCCAGTTTAAATCCATCTCAGGGTCAATCAATAGAGATTGTTCAGTAATAATGACAGTGAAAGCAGTCCCAATTTGGAGTAGTGTAATACTTTGTTATGGTCTCTAGGACTAATAATGTACTTTATAATGGAAAGAACAGAAACTATTGAGTCAGAAGGCCTGGGTTTAAACATGGATTTAATTTCTTCCTGAACAAGTCGTGTCACCAAGCTCATAAACTGAGTATATCTGAACTATATCACTTGGGAACTTGTCTGGCTTTTGTATCCTTTCGGTAAATACCTAGTATGCAGTTGCTGGATCCTAGGGTTGTTCTATATTCAACTTTTGAGGAACCTTCACGCTGTTTTCCAAAGTGGCTGTACCAGTTGGCTTTCCTATCAACAGTGTAAGAGGATTCCCCCTTTTCTGCATCCTCTCTAAGTAAAATAAGTCAGTCAGAGAAAAACAAATACCATACCATATGGTTTCACTCAGGCGTAGAATTTAAGAAACAAAATAGATTAACATATGGAAAGGAAATAAATGGGAGAGAGAGAGAGAGAGAGAGAGAGAGAGAGAAAGAGAGAGAGAGAGAAGCAAACCATAAGAGACTTAAGGACAGGAAAAACGGTGGAGGGAGGGAGGTGAGTGGGGGCGATGGGCTAAAATGGGTGATGAGCACTGGGTGTTATATGTAAGTGATGAATCACTACATTCTACTCCTGAAACCAATAGTACACTATATGTTAACTAACTAGAATTTAAATAAAAATTTGAAAATTAAAAAAAAAAGGAACATATCAAGCAACAGAGTAGTCAAATAATAATAGCTGAAAGAGATAGGCATTTATTTTCTTGTTATTGGGCAGAATGTTGGGAACAAGCTGGTGAATTATGCTGTAAAGGACCCAGAGTTTTTCTCTTTCCACTTCCCTTCCTTATTATTTGGCTTTTCACCTGTGGTGGCAACGATGGCTTCTCAATGTCAGAGCCTTATGCCTCCAGGGCAAGCAGGAAGGGAGAAGCGAAAGGAAAAAGAAGGCAAACATTTTTTCTTCTTGAAGTTTTGTGCTTGTTTTGAAAAAGAAAGTTGTCCTCAGACTTTTGTTTAGGTATCCTTAACCATAACTGAGTTAAATTACTAATGCCAAGCAAAAGATACTGAGATTACCAGGACTACTTTAGACCAATCATAAATTATGACTCTGTGGCTGAGATAAGGACGTATTACCCTGAATTCAAGAGATTTTCAGCTGAATACATATCAGATTCCTGTTGGTAAGAAGATGATGGGGCAGAAGGATGGCTGCAAGGTAAGTGTGATTTATTGTCTGCTACAACATTTGTGATGTAACTAGACCGTGCATCACAGTTTGCCAATGACAGTCCTGATTTAGACCCATTGTTCTTACATAATTACTCACAGTGTCCCTTGAGGTAAGCTCACTGAATGGGGGAGAATGGAAGTCCTGAGACTAGTGGTAACTTGCATCCTTCTTAAGGCATCTTAAGAAACAGCACTGTCACACTGGCTCATATTCTGTTTGTCAAAGGTAATAGGGCCAAGACTGAAGTTTACGGGGAGAGCCAGTTACTCCACACCTAGTTGGGCAATTTGTAAAGTCAAGTGGCGAAGGGTATATAATGTCCCAGAAGAAGTTGCAAATGCAGAGATTGGATCCATTTCTCCTCTGATACAAGACTGAGGAGTTGGGGTTTTGAAGTGAACACCTTACTGTGAAAGTTAGCCATTTAAATTTCAGTAAGGGAGGTAAAGTAGTAGGTACCTCCAATATGAGATGAGTAAGAGGAGTTAGTGTTTCACTGAATAACTGGATGTTCAAGTCATTCTTCTGAAAGCTACAAATGATTATTGCACATTATTAAACTGCAGGATATGTTGTATGGCTTCTCACAATACAATGTAGTCATTGCATCCTGATTTGAAAAAAATATTTTATACATCAAAGAATAAGATACATGTATGCAAAATTATTTTTGACTTGATTATTAGTTTTGCTGAATTGTTTACCTTACTCTTTCTTTTTAGGATAATTGTTTTAGGCTATAAGAAACCTTTGGAAAGAGAGGATCTTTTTGAACTAAATGAAAGTGATTCTTCCTATATTGTGTGTCCCATCTTTGAAAAACAATGGAGGAAGGAAGTTTTAAGGACTCAAGAGAGGCAAGAAGTAAGGGTAATTAATTCTAAATCCTAAGTACCTTATTATTACCTAAAACTAGAAAGAGCTTCTTCCAAACATGAGATATTATTATTAATTTAGAAAGTCCCTAAAACATGTGAAATGACAGGCCATTTTCATAAGTACAGTTGGTTATGGCAACTAATTTCTGTCATCAAATTATTCAGCAACCCTTCCCTTTAATATCGGGAATAGTGTGTTGATATGTTATCTTTGGCTTTTCACCAGTATCTTTTGCTCAACTATTGTGGCAAAGATGGTTTCTCTATCTCCCTATGGTCTCATATCTGGTCCAGGTATGTAATTTGGTGACCAACACCCAAGTTAATGGGACAGGGACAGGTACTCAAAATCTATCTAGTATCATATGTACACACATATGCATCCTTTCAGAATTCTCAAAAAGAAAATATAATTTGAAGATAAAACTATATTTATATTAATTAATTACATTAATGAAACAGTTTTAACATTCACAAAAGTAAAAAAATATGACTCTTTTTCTTGCCCATTTATATATAATGTGGTGTAAATAATATCAGTGATCTGGATGATATAGGTCATATTTTCAAGTTTAACTGAATTTATCCCTTTCTTCTTACCTTATTGTCTTTGCAGTACATTACTAATTTTATGGTTAGTTTATGTTTCATTTTGTACTTCTATTAGCTCTGTCCAATTTTCTCATTGTTTCTTATTTTCTTTCATTATGTAGACATCCTTTCCTAAAGAGGCACATGTGAGGAAACCATCTCTGGTCTGTGCATTGTGGAACACCTTTAAGTCGGTCCTGATTCAAGTTGCTTTATTCAAAGTGTTTGCTGATATTTTGTCCTTCACTAGCCCTCTCATAATGAAGTAAGTCATCGTCTTGGTTTTTTTTTTTTATTTCCTTTTTTTTAATCTCCCCACAGGTAAATGATAAGCAAGTGTTCTACTCTAAAAGTTGTAGTAAAAAAGAGTAGGGAAGGTCCTTATTGCAAATTTTATTTAGGATATGGACATTCTGTTAACTTTGCTATAATACAAATGTGAATGATGGTAATATAGTCAATATTTACTGAAGTCAACTGTATACACTGTTCTAAAATCTTTATATTAATTAACCTATTTAATCTTTACAACAATCCTATGAGATAAGAAATATTGTTATACTCATTATCACGATGCAGAAACAAAAGTTTAAGTAATTTGCCTAAGTTCACATAGATAGAAAATGCAGGAGTTATGATTAAAAGCTGGGAAGTTTGTCTTGAATATATATTTAGAAAATGAAATGTACATACTCATACTATTTTTCTTAGCTGTGACCTTTTAGGAGTTGAACTTTCTCAGCCAGGGTAGTAATATATAAATAAATATAAATGTGTATGGATATATATACACACACATACATAGAGAGAGATGCAATGGTGAAGAATTTCCTTGATATTTCTTTGGTATTTAAATGCTAGGATTTATAGCCAGACAATGAAATTGGGACCTTGACTCTGTAGCACCTTCTTCAAGAAGACATTGCCCGACCTCTTATGTGACAGAAACTTTTCTTTTTATTAATCTGTCATAATATCTTTATATCGAATGCATTCCCAAGTTGTTGGAGAAATATTTAATTAAGCATTTACACTATAAGAAATCTTTGGAACTATTTTAAGAACTACTTAATTCCTGAAAACAGAATTAATCCTTAGTTACTTGAGACATAGATAATATCCAGGAATGTACTTACCCAATATTTGCTGAGGATCTACTACATACCACTCTTCTTGATAGACCCTGGGGTGGACAAAAATCAAAAAGTCCCCACTCTGAGATGATCTTCAGAGGGATGAGATAAATAATAAACAGATGAATAAATATAAATGATATTAAGAAATAATCAGTATTAAGGAAAAAAATACAACGAGGGAGGGAGTAGGAAATGCCACTCTGAGGAGATGGAATTTAATTCAAGGAGGTTAGGGAAGACATTGTTGATAAGGTGACATTTGAAAAAAGTCCTAAAAGAAGTTAGGGAAGAAGATAAGAACATATCCACTGCACATAGGAAGAACAAGAAGGGCAAAACCCACCAGGCATGTGCATGCTTGGTGTCTTTGAGGACCCGCAGGAAGTAAGTGAGGCTAGAGCAAAGTAGCTGGGAAGAGATGTGATATGATTGAGGTTAGGAAGATTTGAACATGAAAAAGATTTTGAAGGGTCTTATGGAATATAATGGGGATTGGCTTTTATTCTGTTTTAGAAGGGAAAACTTTGGAAGAGTTTGAATAGGACTTGATATGATTAGACAGCTTTTATAACGATCACTTTGCTGCTAGGTGGAAATAATGTAAAGAGGAGCAAAAGTAGAAGTATCACCAGTTGGAAGACTGAGATAATCCACGTCAATGGTGTCCTCAACTGTGTTGTAGCAATGAAGATGATAACAAGTGGTCAGATTCTAGCTCTGTTGCTTTTTTTAAAAAATATTTTATTTATTTGACAGAGAGAAACACAGCCAGAGAGGGAACACAAGCAGGGGGAGTGAGAGAGGGAGAAGCAGGCTCCCCCCCGAGCAGGGAGCCCGATGTGGGGCTCAATCCCGGGTCTCCCGGATCATGACCTGAGCCGAACGCAGTTGCTTAACCAACTGAGCCACTCAGGCGCCCCACTGGCTCTGTTTTAAAGGTAGAGTCAACATAATATATTAATGGATTGACTGTAGGTTGAGAGAGGAGGAGAATCAAGGATGTCTTAGAGTTTTTTATTGAAGTCACAAGGTAAAGGAGGCACCATTTACTGAGATGTAGAAGCTCAGGAAAGAGTAGAGTAGAAGTGGACTGTCTTCTAGAACTTGCTAAATTTGAATACATATTGGCCATTTTGCAGGTAGGAATGAACTGACTGCTGTCCTTTTGGCAGCTTATAGGGGTGACTTTTGGCTGGCAATTAGAACTTGTATATCAGGTGAGGTCCTGCTGCCATAACTTTTTAGAGTGGCTCAATATGTCCAAACTACTCCACAATCAATATGGTTCATTCTCAATACCTACTTTCCTTCTAGAAGTTTGGAATTTTCACATATGTTAGGGAGAGGGTGCCTTAGATGCAGAATCTCTAATGAGCTTATCTGGTAGACAATATTTCATATATTCTGCCATAGCTAGTTGCTGGGATAATTAGGTGTGTTTTGTGTCACCCTACTGAGACAGGACTTCTGGAAGCTTGTGTCTCTTTTCTCCTGGACCCATTTACCTTTTCTCTTTGGTTTTGATTTTTTTTATATCCTTTCAACATAATAATCACAATCATTAGTATGACTAGATGCTGACTGTTATAAGTCCTTCTAATGAATCATTTAACTAGGGAGGGGCCTTGGGGACCCCTGAGAGCCATATAGACAATCCAGAAAGATTGAATGAGTAATTGTCTACATAAGCCTGGAGTTAAGAAAAATACTGGCTGGAATAACAAATTGGAGAACTGTTCCAGCTGTTCCATATCCATACTGTGTATCAAACTACTTTTTCTGGTGAAACCCTCTTAGCATGGATAAGGAGAAGTAAAGACATCTATAGACAACTGATCAGCTCTCCCAGTGTGTGGACTTAGTGAAGACAGGGAAATCCACCAAAGGACAGTGAGAAGGAGTGCTTAGTGCAAAGAAAGGAGAACCAAGAGAGTGTGGAGTCAGGGAAACTAAGGCAAGAAGGTGTTTCTTTGTTGTCAGAAAATTGCTCCTGTCATTTTGCACCCCAAGGTCTGTTTAGCTCCTTTGTCTATGGAAATATAAGCCAAATGTCTCCTGGATTAAAATCCCCCACAGACAGGGTACCTGGGTGGCTTAGTCATTAAGCATCTGCCTTCAGCTTGGGTCATGATTCTGGACTCCTGGGATCAAGCCCCACAGCTGGGTCCCTGCTCGGCGGGAAGCCTGCTTCTCCCTCTCTCACTCCCCCTGCTTGTGTTCCCTCTCTCACTGTGATTCTGTCAAATAAATAAAATCTTAAAAAAAAAAAGAAAAAGAAAAAGAAAACCCACAGACAAGGTAACATACCTCTTCTTCCCTTGCCTCTGCCTCTCATTTTTGTATATTACAGCTGTTTTGTTTTGTTGTCTTTTTTTTTTTAACATTTTATTTATTTATTTGACAGAGAGAAGCACAGGTAGAGAGGGAACACAAGCAGGGGGAGTGGAAGAGGGAGAAGCAGGCTTCCCTCCTAGCAGGGAGCTTGATGCGGGGCCTTGATCCCAACACTCCAGGATCATGACCTGAGCCGAAATCAGACACTTAATGACTGAGTCATCCAGGTGCCCCTATTACAGCTTATTTTTTAGGAGTTGCCATAAGAGTTCTGTCATCTGTGGCCAGAAATCCATCTCTCAGAAGTGTATTGACCAGCATCTTCCTCTCCTGCCCTCTTCTGGTGATCTACTGCCATAGTATTAAGACTGTCAAAATTTAGTGGCATGAAACAATAATTATTTTGTTATGTTCACCAATGTCTATGAGGCAAACATGATAATGACTAAGCTACAGAAACAAGGCACGACTTTATGGATCAGAATTTCAGAAAGGAATGGCTTTTCATTAATATACCATGGTGGGGGCCTTAGCTGATTAGCTCGGCTGGTGATAGCTGTAGAAGTTCAAATAGAGACATATGTTTGGGGCCTTGGTTTTGACTGTCAGCTGGGTTACCTTGGTTCTTTTTTATGTGTCCTGGTGCTGGAATGTCCAAGATGGCTTCTTAGCATACATACTGATGCCTGGAGATGGCTAGAAGTGGCCAGATCTCCATCTGTCTGTCTGTCTCTCTCTCCAAGCCTCTCCAGATGGTTGGCTTAAGCACAGACATCTCAGAGCTATTGAAATGTTTATGTAGCAGCTGGATTTTTTTTTCTGAGTGAACATGCCATGTGGCTCAGACAAGTCTTTTTATGACCTAGGCTTGGAAACCCCAGGATGTTACTTCTGCCACATTATTTTGATTCAGCAAGCCCCTAAATCAGCCCAGATCCAAAGGGAGGAGACTTAGAATAAGTAGTTTTGACTTCTGAGTGGGAGGAGTAGCAAGAGATTACCAGCATTTTTAGTCTTGCTCTGATTCCTAGTTTTCAATGACTACTGCTCAAAAAACTTATTCTAGAATCTCACTGTGACCACTGTCCTAAAATAGCATAGGTCATGGCAATTCAGTGTCTCTATTTTTTCCAAATATTTGCAGTCTACAGGATGCTAAGTAATCACTAAGTCCTTATCTGTGGGGTAAGGAATGGTCTCCCTAATTTTGTGACACAATTTTGTAACATAGTAGCTTGACCATACTTGCAAAATACATGTCAATATTGTGCTGATACGAGTTGGTTGATGTATCTTTCTCCCTGTCTAGGCTATGAGCTCCTCATGGTAAAGGATTGTGTATTACTTCATTTCTGTGTCCTTACTGCCTAGCACAGACCCTGACACATGGAACGCAGTTTTCCTGAATTGAATACTGAATAAATGGACCTATTCAAAGTCTCATGTTTTCAAGAGATTCTCATTTGAGAGTAGCTGAATAGCTTTAATATTTCCACATTGAGGAATAAATGATCGGAAATAATTTTATGGGTTTAACTCTGTGTTAACTAGGATTTAAATAAAAACTCGAAACATAAAAAATGTAATTTTATGAGTTTATTTGACCAGAATCTAAGCCTGGGGGAGCTAATTTTATAAGGTAATTTTTAGACATGTATTTTTTTCTTTTGATAAGGGAAACACTAGAGACTTCTATCTTTAAGGATGAGGATACATTGTCATGTTATCATGACTCACACATGTAAGAAACATATAAAAATAATACCTTCATTAACTTACTATTAGAAGAAATGTTTCTTGTTGATTGTTATGCTTACTCTTTTTCCCCCTTTCTATGAATTTTATTATAATATTAGTCAAACCAATGAGTATTCATATCTGATGAATTTGATTTTACGGTCTTCACCATGTCTTGATCACAGATTATTTTTAATACTTCCTGATTTATATGTGTGGAACCACTGTGGTACCTGTTGATAGTCATTTAATTGTTTGATTTTATGAGAAAGGAAGAAGGTCTAATTGGTAGATATATCCACAATAAGAAGAATAGTGTACCTCTTTCAGGAAATTTAATTCGTAGACCAAAAAGACATTTAATAAGTCGTTCTTCTAAAAATAATTTTGTGTCCCCATGGATGGCATCTGATAGAGATCCACTAAGAAGTACAGAACTTTCTGTTATTTCATCTAGGTGGGCTGTGATATAATTTAATACACAATGATCTAAATAATTTTCAGTGACTAGAGGTTTTAATAGTAATTTTAGAAACACTGCATATATTTGATTGCAAAGTACAATTCCAATAAAGTTAATCTTTTGAAGTACTTGGTTTATAAAGCAATTCAGGAAACACAAATTATGTTTAACTTTTTTACCCATAAGTTGTCCAAGCTGCAAATAAAATAGATCAGGTCTTAGACATTAATTTTTTTTATTTTTTAAAAATGTAAACTTTAAAAACATGGACTCCCACAAAGAATGAATTTTTAAAGTCAATGTCCTCCCCCCAAATTAGGTATAGTTTTAAATAATTATATGTAACTTCCTTTTGGTTATAACCTTAAGTTAACTCAAAATTGCTATTAACAATAACAAGCACATTTCTGCATTTCCAGAACTCAGAGTAAAAAAAAAAAAAATACATTTCTAAAGCATCTACTATTATACTTTTTACCTATCAAATAACAGGAACTATTTAAGTCAACCATTGAGCCTGCAAAATAAATGACATATTAATCTTTAGTATCTGAGAGATTATATCCAAGTTGTTTACACCATGATGTTGAGTATATGTAGACTTTTTTTTTTTTTTTTAAGATTTTATTTATTTATTCGACAGAGAGAAACACAGCCAGAGAGGGAACACAAGCAGGGGGACCAAGAGAGGGAGAAGCAGACTTCCTGCCGAGCAGGGAGCCTGATGTGGGACTCGATCCCGGGTCTCCGGGATCATGACCTGAGCCGAAGGCAGTTGCCCAACCAACTGAGCCACCCAGGCGCCCAAGTATATGTAGACTTTTAAAATTAGTATTAGTCACACAGATGCAGTTTAAAAAAGTTTGAGTACATAATGTTATTAACAATAACATGAAGCATTTGGAGTTTTAGCCAGTGTTTAGAGTTAAAGGGCAAGAAGCAACCAAGAGAGCTAGGATTAGAACCATCCCCATTGTCTAGCTGTACCCCAGCATTGACTGTGATCATCATGACATGCTGTCACCAAACTGAAGAGGAAATGAGGGAAGATAGAGTAGGGAGAAACTGGATATGGATAAAAGTAATAAGAGATGAGATAAAATTCAGGCCTCTGAAAAAAAACTGTGTGCCATTCTGAGAGACTTACTACTTAAAATTCTAATTGTCATGTTTCCCTATATTTAACAAAATTCATGATAGTGATTAAAAAAAGGAAGATTTAAAGGTCTTTGTGTCTCAATTTCTATGATGAAGTTAGACCAGAACAGTTAGTTGGTGAGATTACCATATGAAAGCTAGAAATTAACCTGGTACTCAAAAGCCTCTGAAAGGAACTGTTGATTGTTTATTTTATTATATAATATTTGAACTAAAAATAAGGAAGGGGGAGAGGCCAAATTGTCAAGAAAAGAGAAAGAGCAAGTAAACACATGAGTGTGTGTAACATTTGGACAACACTTACCTCCCATAAACATTTAACTACTTTAGATGTTTAACATTTCTTCCCCTTTCTCAATTTCTGTATGACCTTCAGGCAAATGATCATTTTCTGTGAACATCGCCCAGATTTTGGATGGAGGGGCTATGGTTACGCTTTGGCACTTTTTGTTGTAGTCTTTTCGCAAACCTTGATCCTTCAGCAATACCAACGTTTTAACATGCTCACTTCAGCAAAAATAAAGACGGCCGTAATTGGACTCATCTACAAAAAGGTAAAAAGTTAAGGAATTCTCCATTTCTAAATGGATTCTTTCCTTGCCTACTTTAAAATAGGAGAGTACGTTAAAAGGTTTCTAGGGTGCCCTTGAGTGTACATTTGTTCTGCTTTAAAAGAACTTTGCCTCCTCCATGTTGGTTGTATTAATTTCTCTATAGGACTGTCTGTAGTCCTTACAGCCCCGGCAGCTTCTGGTGAGACCTGTCCGCTGTGTGCCACTCAACTCCTCCTCTCAAAGTGATGGACAGCGAATATTTTAATTGTCTGTGTTCATGCATCAGTAAAGTTTCTTCTTTTCATGATCATTTTGATTCTACCTACTACTTTTCTCTTCTTCCTCTGCTGACTCTACTTCGCTGTCTCATGCAACAAAGTCATTTTCTCTATAGGATCATTATCTGCTTCTCTTTCATTCTAAGCCCTGCCTATGCACCCACCCACCCTCCAGAACAACCTGGCTGATCTTACAGCTGTGATAACACTGAAGTTTAATTTATTCTTTCTTGAAAATGTAATTTTAAATACCACCTCTTTACCATCTGGAGCCTTTTATTAATATCATAATTATAAACATTAAAGAGTTTCTACCTTCCCATAGTTATCACCTGAGCTAGTCAATCAAGTGTATTTTGCATTCCTACTCTATACTCTTCTGTAAATTGTGGGCTCCTTAAGATTTGGAATGAAGACCTTTTATCTCTTGTACCTTTATCATCTGGGAGAGTGAATTTCATAATTTTTTATGAAATTTGGATGACTAAGTAAATGAATAACTGAGCCACTGCCTTCAAGAAACCTGGGGGGGGATTATTAGCATACATATTAATATGTGGAACTAAATGCAGATTTTATAAGAGGTCAAATGAGCAGGAAATCTACAATGATTGTGTGCACTTAAAGAAAGGTTCACATAGAAAGGAAGCCTTGAAATGGTCTTTGGGAGAGGTATAGAATTTGTATTAGTGGAAGGAAGTATTATAATTTGGGCTGAGCTGGGCATGAAGCTTATAGGTCATTTGGCCATATTGAGCCAAAATGGGGGTAAAGAAGGCTCTTAGCCCAAATGCAGGGACATACTGCTATAGTCATGATTCTAGAGACTATAAATTTCGAGAAATCCTAATATAGAGGAAGGATATCAAAGAGTCTAGGAATCAGTTTAAATATTAACACTTGTTTTTGATACACAGTCCATATGGAATAGGATTTCATTCAGTGATGAAAGCATTGGAGTTTGGGAATAGGATTTGGATGGATTTATGAATATAAAAGAGTGGACTACAATAGAAATTAGAACAAGCTGTCAAATAAGAAAAGAAAGTCAAGCATTGTGGGTGAGTCTATTACAAAGGCAGAGAGACCCTGGAGATAGTAATGGAGGAGGTAACACTGACTACAGGAAATGAAACCATAGATTCCTTAGCTTGAGAACAGAGAGCACTCAGGATCAAAGCAATACAGCAGTCAAGCCAGCTCAGTAGAGCTCGGTGTGTGGATTACCATTTAAAGCCAAACCCATCAAACAAGCAGCAGAAGACATAACCTGTGTTATCGTGACCTGTATTGAGGCACCGAGGTTGCAGGTGCACATGGCACTAATGGAAGCCTCACCTTTTTTCTAAGTCTCGTATCCTATGCCCGCTTTCCAGGGAGTCTGTCTCTCTGGAATTAATTAGGGTAGTTAGATTTCCATTCTCTTTACAGATTGTAGAATTCTAATTTTTATCGTGTTTAGATACCTTCAATACCCAAATGGCTCCCGAAGTGGCACCAGAAGACCCATATTAATCTGGCATTGGCTTTATTTCCTCAGGGACTTGTTATGAGAGTGGGGTAAACATGGTCTCAGATCCTTTTCTCAATGAGGAAGGGAAATTTTAGGACTTTCTTGTACTCTGTCCATCCATATGATTGCTACTGGTTTGGAATAAAGTTCAAGGAATATCATTTTTAAGATTTGTGGAGAAAACATGGGCCCCATTCCACTTGATTGCTTTAAGAGTTCATGCATCTCAAAGTTCAGATTTTGTTACCCCTTAGCTCCAGGTGCAGGCCCCATGGTAATTCTTGAGGACTAAAAAACAAGATCAAAAGAGCATCAGTTATTCCTGGGTTTAATATGGGCAGTCTGGGGGCATTCTTCCACTAAACGCTGTCCAGTAGAATCTTTGTGATTTTAAAAATGGGTAGAGGTGATCAGAAGGTCCAAACTTCTGGTTAAAAAATCAGTGTCAGGGGCGCCTGGGTTAAGTGACTGCCTTTGGCTCAGGTCATGATCCCAGAGACTTGGGATTGAGTCCCACATCGGGCTCCCTTCTCGGCGAGAAGCCTGCTTCACTCTCTCTCACTCCCCCTGCTTGTGTTCTCTCTCTAGCTGTATTTCTCTCTGTCAAATAAATAAATAAAATCTCAAAAAAAAAAAAAAATCAGTGTCATGAGGGTGTATTGTGCAGCATGGCAGTTACAGCTAACAATACGGTACACCGAACTGTGTTGAGCACGTGGGTAGCTCAGTCATTAAGCGTCTGCCTTCATTCATCTCTGGCCATAATCCGGGGGTCCTGGGATCGAGCCCCACATGAGGCTCCCTGCTCAGCAGGGAAGTCTGATTCTCCCTTTCTTTCTCCCTCTGCATCTCTGCATGCTTGTGCTTGCTGTCTCTCTCTTTCAAATAAATAAATAAAATCCTTTAAAAAATATTGTATTGTATATTTGAAAGCTGCTAAGAGAGATCTTAAAAGTTCTAATCACAAGAAAGAAAACTTTTTAAACTATGTGTAGTGATGGATGTTAACTGGACTTGTGGTGATCATTTTGTAATGCATACAAATACTGAATAATTTTGTTACACAGCTGAAACTAATATATGTCAATTAAATATACCATAATTTTAAAAAAAGTTCAGGAGAGAAAAACAGAGATTTGGAACATGGGGTACTGACAGGGAGAATAGCTTTGAGTTAGAGACCAAAATTTTGTTTTATGTTGAAAGAAGTATCTGGAAAAAAAATGAAATAAAGTAAAATAAAGCAAAATACAATAAAAGTTTCCTGACTTCTAAAACATTTTTTTTAAACTAAACAAAAGTAATATATCCACACTATCCAGTTTAGCAGCCACTAGTCACATATGACTATTGAGCCTTTGAATTGTGGCTCATAAGACTAAGGAAGTGAATTTTTAATTTTATTTAAGTTTAATAACAACACATAGCTAGTGGCTATGATTATTGGACAGTAGTGCAGTGTCTAAACTGTCTATATTTGTAGTTTAAAGATTCATTCTTAACCTTAATTGTGATGATTATAAAATGCAAGAAAATTAATAAAATTTAATACATTTTTAAAAATAAAAACACTTAAGTATAGTTAGGAAGAGGAGAAGCAGAATCTAAATCCTGCACTTAGAGTCAGAAAGAGAATCCTGGCATACTTTTTGCATACAGAAGAAATGAAGACGATGTGTGCCTGGGTGGCTCAGTCAGTTAAGCATCTGCCTTTGGCTCAGGTCATGATCCCAGGGTCCTGGGATCAAGCCCCACATCAGGCTCTCTGCCCAGCAGAGAACCTGCTTCCTCTTTCTCTGCCATTCCCCCTGCTCGTGCTCTCTATCTGTCTCTCTCTCTCTGTAAATAAATAAAAGAACTGAAGAAAAATGAGTTCTTAAAGTTATGAGGGTCCACTTTAGATACACTTTAGGTACATCTTTAGAAGTATAGTACCTGTTGGTTTAGCAGCACTGGGTGAGGAATTTTTAGGACCCTTCTAGCTCTAAATTATGTGATTTCTATGACTTATAGCTTGGATACTCAGGAAAATATCATTGTTAATATTGCATAATATTGCATGATGTAAGAAGGTTGAATTGCATGAGGCAAAGACTATGCTGCTGGAAATATATTGTGGGAGGGAGTACACAGATGAATAGATGGCTCGCGTAGAAAACGATGAGTAGATTAATTTAGCTAGAGGTAATATTTTTATGAGTAGGATGGTGGGGAGGGGTAGGATGGTAAAATGGAAGGGATTGCAACTCTTCTTTTTCATAAACCTGAAAGATATATTGTATAAATGGACTTTAATTCTGGAGGAAATTGGGACTCATTTGAGTCATAGGGTAGATGGATGATCAGGAGAAACCAATGAAAATAGGTAGCATTGGAAATAAGGAGTATCTTAGAACTATTTCAGTAGTTCTAGAAATAAATATGTGAACCAGGACTATGGCAGTGCGTATAGACAGGAACAGATATATAAGAGGGAGAATGTGAAATTGCAATCAAATTTCATCATCAAATGATAAAGTGAGATATTAGTGACTTGAGTTCAGGCGTAATCAAGATATTTCCAGTCAATAAGAGAGGTTTTTGAGGCTGGAGCCTTATCTGGTTCATCTGGGTCTTGTTCGAGTATAATTCAGTAAATGAAATCAGTGAAGTTTCAGAAAATGTTAAGTCACATAGTTGTGTGTGTGTGTGCGTGTATGTGTGTGTATACTAGACAAAGAAAATATTGTAGAAAAGAAATTTCAAAATTGGATGGAACTTAAAAATAACAGTTTTGTGAAAGTGATTATGATTAAAATATAATTGTAAATGAAAATTGGTTAATTTTCATTTTGATTGAAGAGTACTCCCAACTTTTTATATGGTTTTAGATTTTATAGTTTTTTTTTTTTCTTTTTACCTCACTCTGGCATTCTCTCTTTTATCTCTTTAATACTTTTTACCAGAAAATTCTAGAACATGTTGCATCATCCAGTATATTTATGATGTCATATTGCTGTATTCCAATTGTTTCATACAACAAAGAGGTAGTTTAGACTGTTTAATTTAGCAATAAGCAGTAACTAAATTCCCCTTCATGGCTTGTGAATTTTGTCCCTTACAGAAATGTAAAGCTTTATTTGGCAGAAAAAGGTATTGAAAGAGAAATCAGTGCTCCTAATGTTAAAAATGCCATGCAGAACAAGATCCAATTACATAGTGCCCTTCAGTCTTTTCCTTAATATTTTGAAAGCAATTAATTCTTAAAGAAAATTTCCTCTGGTATATTGAAGAAAATATGTGTAATGCATAATATAAGAAAGAGAAAATGGCAGCCATTCATAATTCTAGATTGCAAAAGAAAGTATTGGTATATTTTTCCCTAACATTTATTTTACCTGCATATATATGTATTTGTAATACACTGTTTTATTATTTACTTCATAAATATAATGACCAAACATATTGAGAAAATACATTGTTATATGATTTCTTTATGGTTCTTTTTTGTATTTAATCTATTTGAGGGGGGCACCTCCATAACTCAGTCCCTTAAGCACTTGCCTTTGCTCAGGTCATGATCCTGCTCCCTACTCAGTGGGGAGTCTGCTTCTCCCTCTGCTCCTCCGCTGCTCATGTTCCCTGCACGTTTGCATGGTGTCTCTCTCTCCCTCTCAAATAAATAAAGAAA
>PITA01016376.1:0-33752 GCA_004023965.1 Spilogale gracilis
GTGGAGCACTGGGTGTGGGGAATGGGGAATGAATCTTTAAACACTGGAAAAAAAATTTTTTTAGTAACAATAAAACAAAAGATAGTAAGTACCATGAACATTTATAAGAAGAAAATGTCAGGGCACCTGGGTCGCTCAGTTGGTTAAGCAGCCAACTCTTGGTTTCTGCTCAGGTCATGATCTCAGGGTCCTGGGATGGATCCCCATGTTGGGCTTTCCACTCAGTGGGGAGTCTGCTGCTCTCCTTCTCCCTCTTCCTCTGCTCCTCTTGTTCTCTCTCTCTCTTTCTCATTCTATCTCAAATAAATGAGTAAGTAAATAAATAAATCTATCTTAATTTAAAAAAGAAAGAAAATGTCATAGGACTTCAGTGCTCAGAAAAGATAGAAGATCTGGAGATGAAGATACAGGACTGGGTTGTAGAGAGGGAGAGGTCAGCGGATTTGCAGCTATGGTCTCAGATAGACCCCTTCTCCCAAAGGAGTGAGTGTGGCTAGAGAAAAACAGAGGCTGATGATTGTATCTTCAAAGATGCTCATGGTTTACCAGAAACAAAGAAAGAGAAACTATTAAATGAGATCAAAAGTAATCAGAGAGATGGGGCACCTGGGTGGCTCAGTGGGTTAAAGCCTCTGCCTTCAGCTCAGGTCATGGTCTCAGGGTCCTGGGATCGAGGCCCACGTCGGACTCTCTGCTCAGCAGGGAGCCTGCTTCCTCCTCTCTCTCTGCCTGCCTCTCTGCCTACCTGTGATCTCTCTCTCTGTCGAGTAAATAAATAAAATCTTTTTTAAAAAAAGTAATCAGAGAGAAATTAACCTGCATTGTCCTGGAGCTCAAAAGTGGGAGGAGTTTCAAGGAATGTGAGAATGGGTGTGTCAGCTAAAACTGAAGAAGGAAGTATGACCTCCAACACAATTTTACTTTTTCTTCTCATTCTGCCTTCAAATGTACCATGTAATGAAGCAAATGTTGATAGTTTTCTTGCAATATAAGAAAACTGAGATGCAGAAAGATGATGTGTTGACAGGTATTAAGACAACTCTTTGATGTAGTCAGATCCTAGAGATGTGTCAACATTTCCACAGCCAGAGATTTTTGGGCGCATCACCAGATCATGTCTTTGCAGAAGTATTTGATGTTTCGAAAATTACATTATCGATTGATTTCACAAGAGGAAAGAAGAATCTGCTCCAACAATCTCTTCTTGCCCTCCAACAACAGGCAGTTGTCTGTAGTAGGAAATCTCTGGCTCAACAGCATAAGGTTAGGATTCACAAAATGCTTTAGTTAAAGCCCAATATGCAAGGGTAAAGGGCATATATACGATTTCAACTAACTGAACTAATATAATTTTTGTTTTCAGATACTTACTTTGGCTTCATGTAGACACGGTCTGATAAACAGATTTTCAGTGCAGAAAAAAGTCAAAGATGCAGAATAGATGGGAACAAAGGAAGGCTAAAAGAATAAAAAGAAACTTAAAGAAGGTTGAAACATTTTCTTAGTCTGTCTGACCTTCTACTTAGGTCCACTGGAAAAGGTCAAGTCTGTTTCTCTAGACAAAAATGAATCTGATTTAAATGGTGATATTGGATTTTTCAGATCATTGCAGAATGGCAATCATGCTATTCAAATGAATCATTTCTTTTGTTGACTCCACTTTGTCTTCTAATCTTTATATACCTGAATAGCAAAAGGAAAGCTCCTTAAATAATGAAAAGAACTTCAAACACACACACAGGGACTATTCGTTTTTCTCTGCCCATCAGCTATAAACTTCTCATCAACCCTAGCTGGCCAGCTTTCAGAAATGCTGTACCAGCTATAAGGAAGATTTGTGAGGAAAGGAGGGAAGTCTAAGCCTACTTTCTAGGTTCCTCTTTCTAGGGGAATGATGCAGAGGGAACATTATCTACAGAGGGGGGAGGGGTTCACAAGGAGGGTTAAGGGCAAGAAGGTGTATTACATGTTTGGTGCATTCTTAGATTCCCACATCAGGAATGAGGCGCTCATTATCCTAACTAGAGTGTTAGCTGTTGAAAGCTTCAAGCTGAGTTTCTCTCTGAGAATCACTGCCATCCAAAGGGAATTTCCCCACCCAAGGCTACTCTTACTCCCCAGGGATATCCCACATCCAGAAGCTGGCAACATGGATATAGAAAGCCAGGACCCCTTATGTTTATTGAGAACAACTCAAAAGGTCCATCCCAGCTCTAGAACTCTAGATGAACTGAGGCCTCTGTTGCAACTGCATCTCAGTAGACCCTCCCTCCACTAAATCCTGCTTCCTCCATGCCTTTACAGTGCTGTTCAGACACCACTGCCCAGAAAGACACCTGCACACAAATTTTCATCTCAAAGTCTGTTTCCTAGGAAACATGACCTAAGCCAGAAGGAGAAAGTAGAGATGGTGGCTGCTGGAAACAGAGGAAGGTTTCTAAGGAGTTGGGTGTTCCTCATTTCTTCTGGGTTAGTGATAAAATGCCATATTCCTGACCTACTACTTTCAGCTTAGGAGTTGCTGAGATTTTACTAGCACAGAGAGGGTTTCTGATCCATTTATACTTCACTATATCTAGTGTGACTCCATTGGGATGAACAAAATACCCCATGATATTTTCACTGAATTGATTAGTCAATTCAGTTAAAATGGTAGACCTACTCAACTGTGTAGATAACAGCCAAAGAAAAGTGAATTAAATTGGGCTGGGGAATTCAAGAATAAGGACTAAAGACTTACGTGACTCATAAATTTGAAACTTCTTTCTTCAGTAGAATGAGTGATTAAATCAAAGGCTGATAGACAGAGAAAAGAAATGTATTAGGGGAGGTGCCAAGACAGACATTATTAATACATAAGCTATTACCCTGGCACTTATAAATGGTCCAGGATGACCAGTAAGGGTCAGTGATGTTTTGTGCCCCAGTCTGATTGTTTTTAAAATAAGGGCTTTTGAAAAGTTCAGTGAGTTACAACCGTCTCACAACCAAAGACTTAAAAAAAAAACTCTATTATCACCCTCAATAATACCATGAACTCCATGATTTGAAATACTAAACCCACTATACAAACTGCTTTTTAGTAAGTAGTCATTTATTTTCTCATATTTAAGTGATTACCTACATAAGGATCTGTCAATAAAAACTTCTGGTAAATGTGAGGTGATCAGTTAAACCACACTAACTCATAAAACTCCAGCCCAAAGCAAAGACACTTGATATTCTAGTTAGACTGTGTGACTCTATTTTTGAGAAGCTAGAGTTTCCAATGGAAAGCAGCTCCATATATGCTATTACTGCTTAGAAAGCCTATAGGAACCCCATGATATCAGATTAGAAACCACTAGACTGGTTTTACACTGAAAGTCCCTCTCAGCTCTAATATTCTATGTTTTATGAAATTTCCAAAAGGTGTTCAATTTTAGCAATTCATTTTTACCCATTTTTTCAATTATGAAAAGTCACACCGGATTCTGAGCTTTTATAATTCCAAGAAGCAATTTCCTTGTCAATTGATGACTGTCTAATTAGAGGTGAGAATCGAAAGTTTGTTATGACAACCTACATGATAACTGGTATCAAGAAAGTCACAATGACCTCCATCTCATATTCCCTCCTTCCTTCCTTCCCTCCCTCCTTCCTTCCTTCCTTCCTTCCTTCCTTCCTTCCTTCCTTCCTTCCTTCCTTCCTTCCTTCCTTCCTTTTCTAGGTAGGCTCCATGCCCAATTGTGAGGCTGGAACTCATGACCCTGAGATCAAGAGTTACATGCCCTACCAACTGAGCCATCCAGGTGCTCTCTTCCACCTCTTATTTTAACTCAGCATGGTAAATCGCCGACCACAGAAATCTGGGATCCATTATTCCAGCAGTATAACCAATATCTTCAATGTATGAATCTTGCTCCCCCAAAACAATTCTTTGCATATAGAATTAGATCCGTCATCTGAATTCTACCTGTAATTCTACTGAATTTCATGGATTTCTGTGTTTGTAAATGAAAAGGGAATGTCATCATCCATCAGAGACACATACATTTTGTACAGACATGGAAAACATTTGGCCCTGGGCTCATGTGAAAGTGACGGCATAGATTATCTGTGTTTATTGGCAGGGCTAGCACAATTTACTGGCATGCCTGAGGAATTTCTAACCAATATGCAAAGTGTCTCCATTTATGGACAAGATGGCTTGATCATGTAGTAGCAGGGAGGCCCGGCTAGGAGGAACGCCAAAGCCTCTCTTCAAGCTGCCTAGCTCCACACTACAAATCACAGCCAGAGTATGGAAATTAGAATCTTACTTGATACTAAAGAGCATTCCATTTTGGTGTGGGGAAGGTGGGAATCAACACTCCAACATGTTGAATAGTGATGACATATTAATTACTCGCTTTTGAAAAAATGCCTGAAGTTATGGAGGGACTATAGACCTTCTTTGGTCACTTTATTTTTTTTGAAGATTTATTTATTTATTTATTTATTTATTTATTTATTTATTTATTTATTTAAGAGACAGACAGCAGTGGGGAGGGGCAGAGGGAAAGGGAGAGGATCTCAAGCAGGCTCCATAGCTAGCACGGAGCCCGCCTTGGGGCCTGATCCCATGACCCTGAGGTCATGACCTGAGCCGAAACCAAGAGTCAGACAACCAACTGCACCATCGAGGCAGCCCTTGGGCTATTTTAAATTCACTTCTACTGCAATAAAACATACTGAGATAGAATTCTTTTGGGGTTTCTCTGAATCTTGTTTGCCTAAATTCTCCAAATGCTAATAGGCAAGGACTATTCAGTTTAAAAATGCATTCAAAGTCATGTTCAAAGACCAATGCAGTCAGATCACATATGCAAGGCTCTGCCATTTTGGAGGTCATTCAATATTAATGCCTTGGTGAATGGTTTTGATGCTATGCATAGGACGCTTTATAAGCCGCACCTCTGTTAAGTTGCTTACTGTCTAGGCATGTCGGCTTTCAAGGAGATGGTCACTGTCATTTAGATTCTATGACTTTAGTAATCTATGGATTTAGGATGACTTACAGCTAACAGAACTGTGATTATGCTTGAAAACCAACCAAGCTCCTTCTTTATTTATTTATGTGATACTTAGGGGGCAGTTTTCTTTATTCTGTTGTCAGGATTTGACCAGATAGCATCTCAGAGGCATTGGGGACCAGGCAACTTTCTTTTCCATCACAGTTTCAGTGGAGCGCAGGGAACAACTGTAGCATACTAAAAGGTACACTGGAGTGGGAGGAAGGTGCATAAGGTGCTTTAGGAACAGTACTAACTAGCTATCTGACTGAGGGCAATCACTTCACTCTCAGGACGTGTTTCTCCGGTTTACAAAGTGACAGGCCCAGGGGCATGAGAAGAGAAGGACATTCCTTTTTATTGAAAGTTTCCCATACATTAGATACTATGCAAATTCTTTCATATATTATCTCATTTGGTCTTCACAACTACCCTAGGAGGTAGACACTAACATTCTTTTTTTAAAGGGTGTTTATTTTTTTTTATTTATTTACTTGAGAGACAATGAGAGAGAACACAAACCAAAGGTGGGGGTTGGGAGGAGGACAGAGGGAGAGGGAGAAGAAGAATCCCTGCTGAACAGGGAGCCCAACATGGGGCTCAGTCTCAGATCCCTGGGATCAGGACCCAAGCCAAAGGCAGGCACTTAACCAACTGAGCCACCCAAGCGGCCTGAAACTAGCATTCTTCCATTTTACAAAGGAAGAAGGTAAGGCTCAGAGAAACTAGAATTTTCAAATACTGCTCATCACAATCCTAAGAGTACATGTAGGTGCCTCTGAAACTCCCAATGTAGTGAGAGAGTAGATACCTTGACCCCCAATTTCAATCAAATCTACTTTGCTTATATAAGTGCAACTGACTGTACTCATATATAATTGTATATATTGAATTTCCATGTACATTTTTCTTTGTAGTCTAGATTCTGCTATTGAAAGACAGTTGAAAGACAACTGAGTAAAATGATCTCAAAGATCCTATCTGTCTCCAACATGCCATCCAATAATCCAGTCACTATAAGAAAATACTAAGTAAGAGGTAGGCATCTGCTGGGCCCTCTCCCTAGAAAGCCTCAGTTTCTCACATGAGTTTGAAATAGTCCATGTTGTTCTTTTGCTCTTACTGTAGGGACATACATTCCTGAACTTCTCATGACTCACAGTATTTTGACTTCCACATAGAAAGCCAGGTAGATCTGGACAGGGCCAGGGGGAAATGCAAATGTGAGCGGCTGGGATATCCTAGGCAAAGCAAAGCAGAAGTTTAGACTCAGCTGTCCTAGGCAAAGCAAAGCAGAAGTTCAGGGTGAAATTGGGACTGTCCTCAGTTCTCTAAGTCACTTGAGGCAGAGGTGAGCTATTAGGTTTGCCCCACTTAGATGAGGCCTGGACAATCTCCAATTCCCCAGCTAATTAGGCAGCCCCTACTGCCCTGTGGAAGTTTCCGGTACTGCATACTGTCATAAATATGACTAAAGCACCCCATCTTGGCTGTGAAATCAGTCGAAGTTACAGTTCGGTTTTATTTTAGCACTCCTTACCATCCATCTCTGTCCAAGTTTATTGCTAAAGACAATGTAAAAAGAAAATTGCATAAAAGAATCAGGTTTAAAGCCACCCAATCAACTCTAAAATGTTTTTCTGATCAATAAGGCTTTAAAAAAAAGAATTGAGCAAACAAAACTACCCAACATTATAAGTCGGTTGGAACCAAAGCTGGGAACGTGACCTGGAGCTCTACTGGTACATTAATTCCCCCCAGACAAGCAGTGGATTCTGCCGTCAGGAGCATCATTGCCTTTGTAACCCCCAAAGCCATCATGGTTCGGGGCTCCTTTGCCTGCTGTCCTTCATGTGACCCTACACCCTGGGTATAGGGGTGAGGATTAAGTCTCCCCATTGGGCTTTAGCAATATTCCCTTAGTAATAGTGTTTTGTAGTCTCTAAAGCAGTAGGACATGTTTCTTATTTCTCCAACCAATATTTCTCGAGGAGGAAATTTTCAGAAGTAGTAGATAGGTTCAGTATATCTTGGCTGTGATGCTAGTTTGCAGGTATATATGTATCAAAACTTGTCAGATTGTAGAATTGAACTATGGGCAGTTTATTGTATGTCAATTATACCCCGATAAATATGTTAAAATGTGTTTTGGATGCTTCCCCTGTGCCAGACGCTGTACTTGATGTCAAAAGTATATTGATAAAGAAGACCTCACAGTCTGCATCCTGTTTGAACCATAGGAAATTGCTGCTTTTGTATGTGAGAAATGAACAAATGCTGGTAATTGTCTAACCTAAGTTAACAATTATATATGCTCTACAGTCACCATAAGATAGGTGGGCGGTGTGGGTATTAATCCCATTTTATGGAAGAGAAAATTGGGGCTCACACAGGTAAGGTGACTTGCCAGAGGATACTTCCTCTAGAATTCCCACATCTTAGGTATTCCTTATCCAGGCTGTCCGGCTTTTGCATACTGAGAAAGCCAATTCACCCAGGGCTGGACACAGAGATCACTGATGAGAGGTACAGAGAGTAAACTCTGGGTATGAGATTACTGTGGCTTCTGTGTTTCAGGTGGTCCTCGGAGGTGCTACTCACGAGGCAACTCTAAGGAGCCACTGGGCCCCAAGGACCAGTCCTGTTCTCCACATTGACATAGGGCTCTTTGCTGAGCTAGTCTTTTATGTGTGGGCTTTGGTTTCTATTCATCACCTTCTTTTTTCCTCTATTTCCAAGTGAAATTCCTTGGCCTCTGACTTTCATTTTTCAATGGCTTAGTTATAGTTTTCTGCCTACAAAAAGCTTGCAGTCTATTATCTCATTTTAGTATAAGGGATAGTATGATTATTTAAAAATTTTAAAAGACAAGATATGCTAGAGGAAAGGAGAAATTCTTAGTTAGGGATGGAAGGTGGTTGAGAAGAACCGCATATGGAGTGTGGCATTTGAAGTGGCCCCTGAAGGACAAATCAGCTTTGACATGAGACATGGGCAGGGATGGAGTGGAGATGAAGTGCAAAGGGGACCATATGGGCAGAGGCACAGAGATGAGGAAGCATTCCTGTGCGTGAGGAGGAAAGGCAAGTTGGTGTGGTATATACCTATAAGGCTGCAGGTGTCACAGGAGATAAAGCTAGAAAGATAGGCGAAGGCCACACCTGAGTAGATTTTAGTGTGGAGGCACCACAAGAACCTGTCAAGATCACTTTATGCCTTCTGAGCCCAGTGTCAAGTGCAACTGGGTGCTTGTCACAACTTGGGATGACACTGATTCAGAAGCTCACTGTGATGGTTACCCCTAAAAATTTCTTTCTTCTGAAACTCCCTGATGGAACTCAATGAGAAGAACACAGCATCACTTATGTGGTGTTGCTACTATAGGTAAACAACCTGAATCTAATAATGAAGAAACATCAGGGGCGCCTGGGTGGCTCAGTTGGTTGGGCGACTGCCTTCGGCTCAGGTCATGATCCCGGAGACCCGGGATCGAGTCCCACATCGGGCTCTGTGCTCAGCAGGAAGCCTGCTTCTCCCTCTCACTCCCCCTGCTTGTGTTCCCTCTCTCGCGGTGTTTCTCTCTGTCAAATAAATAAAATCTTTAAAAAAAAATAATGAAGAAACATCAGACAAACTCAAATGGAAGGGCATTCTGTAAAGTAGCTAGCTAGAAATATTCAAGTATCAAGATCTAGAGAGTCAAAGGAGGCTGATGGACTGTATAGGAAGGAGACATATCAACTAAATATAAGACTTATCAACTAAATATTACATGTAGTTCTGAACTGGGTCCTTTCACTATCAAGGGCATGATTGGGACAACATGATTGGTGAAACTGGGGTGGGATCTAAGGATTAGATTATAGTCATGTATCAATATTGATTCCCTGACCACACTGTGCTATAGGAGAATGCCCTTATTTATAAGAAATACTGAAGTATAGTAATGCAATGGGGCATTAGGAGGGCAACTTGCTCTCACATGATTCAGGGGAGAAAAGAGCTCTGTGGACTTTATTGACCGTATTTGAATCTTTTGTGTACATTTGGAATTGTTTCAGAAATATGTATAAAATTACTAAAATAGGTTTTCCAGGGGGAAAAGTAAGACTAAAATAAAATTAGCAAGTTATCTTGAAACAAATGCTGACTGGATGCAGGATGTAGTCCTAAGGCCAGCGTGGCAGAAGGCTGCAGGCCTTTTGAGGGACCACACAAAGAGAAGCAGTATCTGGGAATGTTCTTTGGCTTCAGGCCCTTTAGTCATATAATGTGAGCTTTGGTCCCCTCTCCTTGCCCTAAGAAGCAGACGGCAGAGAGAAATAAAACTGTGGCCCAATAACCATATGTTAATTTTCACATGGGCTGCCCTTCTGCTTGTAAGAAACATTAACAGGGTGTACTTATGCCCTACCTTATACATTTTGATAAGCCCTATGGGAACCTAGAAAATAATTTATCGTGCCTCTCCTCTTTATCCCCACTTAATCAGAAACAAGCTCTGGTTCAATAGTAGAAATGCACGGAGACCACCTACTTACTGTGAGGCTTTCAGCTGGTTTATCCCTCCTTCAGCACAGTTAGGAATTGTCTGTGCTGGCAAAACCTGTCACAGAGGAGATCAAGTTGAGTCCCCATTCAGTCCCCATCCCACACCCCAGTTACTGCCACAGTCTCAGCCACAACTGCCACCCAAATGGTGACAGCCTCTTTCCTTAAAGCCCAAGAAACGTGCTACCTTGCTCAGTTGGCTGAACTACCTCCTGATATCCAGCCTATGTAGTTCTGAGGGCCAATGATTAAATCACTCAAGCAGTTACCACACCACATGCTTTATATTAGTTGATTTGATTGTCCTAAAATCCTATTAGGTAGCTGCTACTTTTAGTCTTAATTTTATGGATGAGGATGCTGAGATTTGGACAAGGAAGTTTACTTGCTCAGGGTCACATATCTCTGAAGTTGCAGAGCTGGGTTTTGATCCCAGGTTGATTTGATCCCAAAGCCAGTCCCTTGGCCACTTTGCTCTACTGTCTCTCCGGCCATTTGGTCTTATAGGCTGTACCATGGGGAATCCTGGGTCCTCTGAAACAGTGTCCAGATGATGCTGTTTGATCAGTTGGTTATCCCAGTAGGCAGAGATTACTTTTGCCCTTAAGCTAGGCCTCATACCTTTAGGAGTTCTGCTCCAATCACCATCTCCTATAAAAATAGAACTTTGTTTTTTTTTCTGTAAATCATCCAATGCACCAGTATTATGGAGGAACTACTACCTGTTCCAGCACTGTACTAAGAGTGAAACAATTACAAAAGAAGTGTGAGATAGGAACCCGGCCTCCAAAGAGCCAACAGCCCAGTTGAAGGGCCTGATATGGGAGTAGTAATCATCAGGAATGCTGGGGAGGATATAAGTGAGCACTTGGGGGTGTGGTACTAATTTGAAGAGACTAAAGAGTTCAGCACACAGAGAAGAGGTGAATTGGAATCAATATTCCCATCTAAGCCCATTGATGAAGACAAATGTCACTTACTCAGTTCCTTGTGCTTCTCAGCAATCTCCTACTCCCTGTCAGCACTCTTTAGTAGCCAGCCACTTTCACTATTTATCCCCTGGCCGTATGTTCTTTTTCTTCATAGCATTTCTCATGATGTGATTTGATCATATGAATTTCCTTTTTTTGTATCTTGTCCATCTCTCCCACTGGATTGTCATCTCCTTGAAAGCTGGAACTTTGTTATCTACACTGCTGAATCCTCCGGCCCTACAAGAGTACCTAGTTCAGTGTGTATTCTTTTGGACAAAGGAATGAACCCTTGATAGATCCGCTTTCTTCAGCTTTCTCCTTTTTTTCTGAGGCCTGTCCCCAGTGCTGAAGCTGCTGCAGAGAATTATAATAGTTACTGTTTATCGAGCCTTGCTATTATGGGTCAGCTATATAATGGGGCCCATACCAACCATCCCATGAAGTCAGGAATGTTATCCTTCCCTGCCTCCCAAGGCAGCAACTGAGGCCATAAGACATTATCTGAGAAGTAACTGAGCTCCAGTGAGAGACGATGCTGTACCTCATGCTCTCTGGCTTTAGTCCTCTGACAAGCTCTAGTGGTATTGGGAGCATGCCCAGAATTGGAGACAGAGAAGTAGAACCCTGAAGAGGTGGGAGTGAAGGAAAGGTGGATGAGGGTTGGTGGGTAGGTGTCTGGCGATGAATTGTGCCCCCCATTCATATGGTGAAGTCCTAGCCCCATACCTCAGAATGTGACTGTATGTGTGAGTAGTCTCTACAGATATAATTACTGTGCTGAGGTCAAGCTCCTGTAAGGTGGACCTAAATCCAATATGACTGGTATCCTTACAAAAGGGGGACATTTGGACATAGACACATACATAGGGAGAATGTCATGGGATGACAAAGGCAGATTGGAGTGATTGCCAGCAAACAACCATGAACTAGGAGCGAAGCATGGGATAGAGCTCTCCTTCACAGGCCTCAGAAGGTAGCAACCCTGCCCATACGTGAATAAATTTCCATAGGTTAAGCCACCCAGTGTGTGGTGTTTCGTTGCAGTAGCCCTAGCAAATGAGTACAGTAGGAGTAGGCAATGAGAGGGCTGTGGTAGAGCAAAATACCTTACAGCTCCTGGTGGGCATCCTGGCTGGTGTTTCATCCTAGCTGCTTCTGCCTTCAGCCACAACCCAATCTAGCATTCTGAAGATGCAGATGTAGCTTCCTTTTGGCAAGGCCCTGTAAGGTTTTTGGAAAGGAAGCCATGATTTTCTAGAAGGGGAAAGTGAGCTTCCTGATTCTCCTTGTTAATTCTGTGGTCTAGGCCCATTCAATGGATCCCAGTGCATGGACACTGCCACTTAGGGACCCTGACAGAAAAGTCTACAGAGACTTCAAAGACTGTGGCCTCTTTGAGCCAGATCTTTGCACATGCATGAACTTCAGAAGATCCCAGGAAGCTAGTTCCCTCACACCTCATCTATTGGCGGCCCTGCTGGAAAGAACAAGTTGAAAACGGGGCACTCAAGGGGAAGACACAGCCCTAATCTCTACAGAGTTTGGTGCAGGCTGTTGACTTCATTGTCCTTTAACCCTCTGGCATTGGGTTGATATTATATTACTGGTAACAAAGAGAATCCTGCCAAGAATCGTTATGTAGTTGGAAGTCACTAGGACACATCGTTTTCACAGTAAAACTGAAGGCTTAAGACTGATTTCATAAAGAATGGCGAGAAAAGTGTTCATGCCCATCCCCGGCTCAATCACTGTTCCCACAAACCCGCTCAGGTACTTTCAGCAATGTGGGGTCTCTTACCAGCCCCCAGCGCTTTCTGTCCTGGACAGAACATCCTGATTCGGACAAAAGGAACCTTTCCTCAAGAGTGGGGTTAGTGTTTGATAGCAAGCACTTTTTTTTGTAAAGGGCTAGAGGGTGAATAATTCAGGCTTTGACAGCCAACTCAGTCATGCTGTTGTCGTGTGAAAGTGGCCCTAAAACGTCCAGAAATGAATGGCTATGGCTGGGTGCCAATAAAACTTTACTTAAAAAGATTGCTAGTGGACAGAGTTTGCCAGACCCAGTTATGTAGCATAAAATGGCTAAAATTTTGCTGCCTATGGAAATATGTTCCTGTTTCCAAAATTTTGCTATCCAGATCTTTCCTGAGAGATGTCATCTTAGGGCCCACATTTTTTTTGGCATCACTGTCATGAACCAGAAGAGAGAAATGAATAAACCTATCTCATTATTCCATTTAGGGCTCCGTACTGCCAACACTGAACTAAAGTGATGCTGACCTGTGACCCTTTAATTGCTTCCCCTGGAATATATCAGCTCATAAATCTTGTGAAAAAGAACAAAGAAAAAAATTGCCTCACATAGTGTGTCATTCAGGAGTGAAATGGCATTCGTAGAGGAGGACTAGCCTGCGTGTCCAAAGCTCTGGCTTTCCGTCCCTGTCTCTGCCCCTGACAAACCCAGTGACCCCTCCCAGTCATTTCTCTTCAGCATGACAAGTCCTTCCCTACCTACTCTGCACGACTGTGAGGGGAAAAAACTCAAAAGACCAAAATAAGAGATGTGAAAGCATTTTGTAAAAAGCGCCATCATCACAGGTCTAGTTCTCCAAGGAAGCCAGGATGGTGAGAGGAAGGCTTTTCTGCATAGATGGAAATGTTATACCTGAAATAGAACCCTGGACCCTTCTGACACAGAGACCAGGACAGGAGGGCACAAATGGCTGCATGTGAAGCTGGAGGAGCTCCAAGTCTTCCTGGTAGACAGGCAGTTATCACGTCATTCATAGCTAAATGAATTCCTTTCACTTTTGGCTGTTTCCCGGCAAGTTTATTGCAAAGAGCAGGTGCTTGTTATTGAATTTCTGTACTTATTTTTCCCCAAATCTATTAAATCAGCACCAAGCAGAATTCTCTGACACTAGAACAAGTGGTTTATTTATCTGCAGTTATCTAGTGCATCTGGCTTTGATAGGCTTCATTTCTATGTGTTAAAAATACAGAGCCCTTTAAAAGTTGAGTTTATTTTGTAAAGAAAAAAAATAGCTGTATAGGAGAATGTGGATGGGAATAAAGGGGAGCAGCTCTCTGACATGTTTAATGTCAGTGCTTTAAAAACAATGCATCATAACAGGGGCGCCTGGGTGGCTCAGTCAGTTAAGAAACTGGCTCTTGGTTTTGACTCAGTTAATGACCTTATGAGTCCTGAGATCCAGCCCCAAGTTGGGCTCTGTGCTCAGTGGGGAATCTGCTTGGGATTCTCTCTCTGTGCCCCTCCCCACCCCACGAGCAGGCACTTGCTCTCTCTCTCTCTCAAATAAATAAATAAATAAATAAATAAATAAATAAATAAATAAATCTTTTTAAAAAAATGCATCAAAACATACACAGTCTGACCATGGACCAAGAGGCCTGACTTTCATAAATCTTTATAGGGAACTCTTATTTGGGTTTAAGCGTGAGGTGGGAGATTTGGTCCTGGGGAAAGAACAGTGAGACCAGGAAGTCTGATTTGAGTCCAGGCTCTGCCACTAACTTGCTGTGTGATTTTCGCTAAGTTACCAAGTTTTTTGATCTGTGTCTTCTCACTTGTAAAATGAAGAGATTTAATTTGTTGTACTCTAAGACGTTTTCCCACCCACTTTCTATGAGTGAAGAAGTCAGTCACCATGATGCATAAACCCATAGGGTTTACTGTGGTTCTCATCCTTTGTTCAAGAAACGTTTATTGAGACGCCACTATGTGCTAGGTACTGGGAGTACAATGATAGACAAAGACAGCCTCGGCTCCTTCACCTCTTGGAGCCTGTGAAGTAGGCATCATCTCTCTCCTCCCTCCCTTGAATCAGGGAAACAGAAGTGCTGTGATAGGATCATTGCTCAGTAACTATTTTAGGCAATTATTTTCAATAGTACAAATTTTGCCCAAGACTTAAGTTAATATTTACCTGCCTTAGAAAGTCTTCGTGGCAGTAGGGAACATATAGTTTGTGCAAGTGGAAGATGTCTTTTGACTTAAAGATTATTGGAGGCTAGAGTTTGCAGTTTGGGCAAGAGTTGCAAAGCTTTTAGACCTTGTCTGTTCAGACCTCATCTGGTCAACCCTGCAACCTCACCAAAGGACTTGAGCCCACCTGGCCCTACCTGTAGGCGAGGCCTCCTTGTAGAGGACAAGACTGGTAGCAATTTTCCTGGAGAGAGGAGAGAAGCTAGAGAAGGCTTTCCAGGGAAAGAGTCATAGCCCGGAACTCCACCTCAGTGGACAGGACATAAAGGAAATGGATACGAGAGCAGAAAAGTGTCCCAAAGGGCTGGAATGACTAGAAGAAACAGGTCAGGAATGGGAAGGAGGAAATCTTGGGAAGAGCCGTGTTATGGCTACTACACAGTTGTAAAAGTTGAATATTCACCCATGGGCATTTACTTGCTTAATGCCTAATATGCACCAAGGACCTCGCCAGAGTCTAGAGATACAGTGGCAAGTTAGACTTGGTTGATGTTCTCTGCAAGCTCATGGCCCATTGAAGGAGGCAAATGAATAAATGGCCAGTTAGAACACATGCCTGAACTTGTTGAGGGCAGTGTTCTAGTCTGCCTCACTGACTGCCGTTTCCCGCAGTTGAGTATGTGACCTGGTACAAGAGCTTGTTGTAGATCACATGGCTGGATCAGAGAAAGAGGGAGGTGGAAGAATCAGAGATACTAAGGAGAGAGACTACACCACATTTTGTGATGGGCTAGAGGTAAGGGCAGAGGGCAGAATCAAGAATGGGCTTTAACCCTCTGGCTCAGGCAACTAAGGGAATAGTGATATTATTCACTAAGAGGGGACCCAGGAGTTTGAGCCAAGTGCAGAGACTGCTGAATCAGGATGAGGAACCCCAGGCATGGAGCCTGGTTAGGGAGCTGACCGTGGTACTGATCTTTCGGTTTCTAGCTTTGTTTCTGTCCCAGGATGTCTGTGTCATACCTTGAGAAAGAATTTGGGTCTTTTTGAAGAGGAAGTTGAACCTGAGAATGGTCTGCAGTCTGACACACAGAGAGTGAAGCCAGGTAGTGTCTGTCTCCGTCTTCAGGAATTCCACTGCTTGAGTAATGTCCTGAGCTTTCTAAAGGGATAAAAGAGAAAATCTACCTGGGGATATTTCACCTAATGTCAGTTCAGTAGCGCTGCTCACAGAGATGGGCAGAGGGTTTGCCTTTCATCTACAAAGCCCTACCTCATCTGCGACTCCTTGAAATGTTGAGATTGTCACTCTCTTAAAGGTTCCTTTTTAGCATCATTATGGCAATTAGGTTGAGGCAGAATGGAGCCACACTCCCAAACATTAGATAAGGCAGCAAGATGAAAAATAAGCACATTATCACAGAAAAGTGCCTCTCTCTGGAATTTCTTCTTGCTGGTTTCCTTAGGAACACAAGTTTGGGATTTTGGTGTTTGAAATTGTTTGGCTATAGCACAATATTTGTTGGCATGTTTTGGTCTAGAAGTTTTAGTAACAGAATTTAAATTGGGAATTTTGTACAAATGCAAGTATGGAAAAAACACTGGACTGGGAGTCAGAAGATCTCTGTTCTCATTTTAGTTCTACTGTTAACTAGCTATATGACTCTAAGCAAGATCCCTCCCTTCAAGAGATCTTTCAGTTTCCCCAGCTATATAATAAAAAAATCAGACTTAATGGCTGTCCCTTTCAACACTGCTATTCTGGGAAAATGAATGAAAAATAAAGCCACTATGACATAACTAGTTTGAACTGCTATGAAGCGAGCCAAGAGTACATAACTACTCTGGTCAATAGCTTTGCTCTTGGAGAAGGCGGTAACCGGTAGATGAAAAGATAATTAAACCAGCTTATTATTTTCATTAATCATGTTCCTATCCTAGAAATTCATCTGATGCCTTTCTCCCGAAGGAGCCAAATTGCAGTTCTGGGAGGTGAAAGCTCTATGTTCTTTTAAAAGAACACCAGTTGGCCATAGTTTCACCCAAGAGTGCTGGCTGGAAGGCCTCTGCTAATGCAAAAGGTGGCTACAGAGTGAGATAGAGGGTCCCATGCTGAAAGTCGGGGGAGGGCTATGGAGCTCCCTCAGCCACACACGCACACTATCCTTGAGTGTTCTTTCCTTTCCCCCTAAATAAAACAGAGTGCCCCCATAATGCACCAGGGTACTGGGCTGCTTCTCAAAACAGCAAGCATAGCCTTTCCAGTTTCATAAAGAAGCCGAAGTGGCTAACACCTCTGCAGTTTGTCTAGGGATTACAGGAACTTGAATTCAATCCACTTGAACTGTGATGGGGGCCACCTCACCTCTGGACACCAAGGCTCTCTGTTGCTGTCAACCCCAGGCTGACAGGATGAACACAACCAAGTCATGTTCTCTTAAAGGCAAAGAGTCATTGGTCTTCTTTGGAACTGGATTTATTTCTGGATAGTACTGTTCGTGGCCTGTGCTGACTAGAGCCACGCAGGAGGAAGAACATGAGTCTTTGCATACTGTCTGTGCACCCCACCAGCACCTCAGATTTACAAAGTCAGCTGTGAGGGTCCCAAGAGATCTTTCTGGCTCCCCCTCTCCCCCACCACTGCCATCGTGTAGTTGAAGAAATGGGGACAGACCCTTAGCAGTCAGGCCAGGGATATCCCTCAGGTCACAGGAAGTTGGTGGCAAAATTAAAACTCAAGACCAGAATTCCTTTGATGAATAATCAACTACAGCTCCTTTCTCCACCAGTCATTCTCAGCTGGAGGCAGCACTGTCTCCCCACTGCCACCCAGAGACATCTGGAAATGTGTGCAGATATTTGGGGTTGTCAGAATGACTCAGGGTAGGGGAGCTACTGGAATTAATACTCAGGGGCCGGCAGTGTATTAGACACTCACACATTCCAAAATGCCAACACAGAGATGAGAATCACTGCAGGCCTGCACCAGGCTGTGTGCTCTTAGAAAAAGACAGAAGAATACAAAGCCATCGCTTCACATTGTCTCTTTCCCCTTAAGACAAAGCATGAAGGAGATGATATTGAGACCTTGCTTCTATTTCTAGCTCTAGCATTAAGTCCGTGTGTGACCTCAGACAAGCTTTCCTCTCTGGACCTCAGTTACCTCCTCTGTAAAATAGGAGTTGTGCTCAGGTGGTCATCAGGAACTTTTTGCAACATTCTGGGCCTTCTCCTTTCAGAGTATGGTCCAGGAACCACCTGGGCAGCAACTTGTTAAGAACACAGATTCCTGGACACAGACACACCCCTCCTCCACAGACCTGCGGCATCAGAATTTAAGAGGGCGGGCCACTGGGAGCTGTGTTCTCCCCTCTCCCACCACGATTCTGAAGTGGGAAAAGGTTGAGAAGCAGGGCTCTAGTGTTAGAAGTGGTGAAACGGTATTGGCTCAGCCAGCACGTACAGTGTCAGGAGATCGTTCCCGCCTCCGCTCAGAGTTACAGCACCACTGCCGTGTCGGCAGGCCTGTCCCCACGGAAGCCCCCAAACTGAGCTCAAGGCCTTTTGCAGGCTCCCTGCCAGATTGTTGAGGCCTAGGAGCAGGCGGACCGTCAGCTCGGGGGTCGCACTGCTGGAGGCAAAGCACCTCAGAGCAAGCAGCCTCCCTTTTTGAAGACTGTAGGTTTAGCACCTCAGACAACTGGGAGGAAATAGCCTGCGCCCGTTACCACTGCCCTGACGGGGCCACACGCTCGGGCCCCACGTTCTGATCGCGGCTAACCACACAACTGCCTCGCGTCAGCAGCCTGCCTCCTCCCTCAGCTCCAGAGGCCGACACACCCAGAGTAAACTGATGGCTTCTTCCTGTTGGCTCACAGAATGCTTTCCTCTTCCATCCAACAACCCAAAGTTGAAGGAGTCCATTAGTGTTCAAAGCCAAAAGGCTAAGACATAGAATTCACCTTTGACTAGTCTGATGGAGAAAAGAGGGGTGGGGAAAAACAGCTTGGATAGAGTGTCAGAAAGACTGCTTTTATTCATTATGAAAAAGATGCAAGAGGAAGCTCTGAAGATTTATTACTTGGCATTCTACATGACCTTCAGGCCGACAGGCCATCGGTAATCACCCTAATAAATAATGCAAAACCTGTTGGCCACAGTTTCTTCAGGGAGTCTTAGGGATTTCAAGTCCTCTCAAGAGAGGGGGGGAAAAGAAGTTACTTGCCGAATATAAGCTAGTGTCCCAATTTAGGACACACTCCTTCTCCTGCGGAGAGTCATCTTTCTGAGTTTATTTTACCCAAAGGCATGAGATCTAAGTTGGGGATTATAAATAAAATACAAAATATCAAATTTCCAGCATACCTCCTCCTCCTGTGATATTTCCTGGAAATTAACAGTTGTTTCCCTTCTACTGCCCTCCTGCTAAGAGAAAAACAGTAACAACATCCCAAAAAACAGTATTAAAGTAGTGTTTACAGATCCTGAGCTGAGGGCACCAGTTTCCGGGCAGAGGAAATGCCAAAGAATGCATATGTCCATCATTCAATGATTGGATGTCAAGATTTAATTACAAATAATTAATTTATTGTGAGTAGAAAATAAGTCAGAACAAAAGCCAAAAGACAATGCGTCGTCAATGAGGTAGGGCCCATTTTACACCTGTTGGACAGCTTGGTGGTTATTAATCTGCCCTGACAGGAAGAAAGCATTTTTGTACCTGACAGGGTTGATAAATGCGGCGAACACCAACCCTACAATTTCAAATCAATATGGAATGTTTCTCAGAGCAAACCCGGACCAAGCCAGCATACCAGACATGAATGGCTAACAACCAGCATGGAGACTAATTGTTTAAATGAGTTCCTAAGGGACAAATAAAAATCACAAGAGGGAAAGATAGAAGGAGACAAGGCTGATAAGAGGAAAATGGGTTCAGCTCGGTTCAAGGAAACGTTTCTCTAATAAAAAGGATCTTTGGAATGTGATGGGGACTGGTTATGGCAGAGAGCGAGGAAGGAGCAGGCATTCAGTGAGTGATCTTTACAGCTCGTGTGCATTTGGGGCTAGAAGTATGCACCATGAATTACAGTCATATGCAACTCCAGGGCAGAAGCCCTGACACAACCACGGACTCCTCCAGGTGGAAAATACGCAGCCGCCCCTTATAATTGGTCTGGGTCCATGAGTCTGTTGGACGTGCATTTACAGAGAATTCCAGAGAGTTGCTGGGGAATGGAAGAGTGTCCCTGCCCTCAAGGGCTCCACAGTGGAGTAAGTCAGATACAGATGGAAACTTCCAGTAGCATGCAGCAAGTGCGGTGCTTGCAAGGGGCACGGGGAGCAGGGGTTCGTGGGGGCACAGAGCCGGGGAACCGAGTCTGACTCGGCAGCAGGAGAATCTGGGCAAACGTTCCTGCGGAAGGAGCATGCGCTCGGACCGGCCCGAGTTCATACCCAGGTTCTACCACTTACTAGTTGGGTATGACTTCGAGTAAGTCACTCATTTCTATGGGCCCCTCATATAAAAATGCAGAAGAAGAAGCATCCTCTGCAAAGCAGGAAGCTACCTCACAGGGGCACGGCGGACTAAATGAACAATGCACGGAAAGGGCTCAGCACAGTTTCTGTTACCCAAGAAGTGTCTGGAAAAGAAAAGAGTACGTATTTATTCATTTCCTTCTTTTTAAATCAGTGGGCACATTAGAGAGCAAGTTTCTGGCATCCTATTCCCAGCAAGGAGATGAAAAGGGAAGGATTTTTCCAGAAGTCTTTCTTGTACTGAATTTGCTCTTCCAGCTCTGGAAAACCAACCCCACAACGACTACTGACAGCTGCAGCTCTTCCTTTCGCTAGAGCCAGCCAACTCCTCCGGAACCTTCGAGAAGGCTGGGGCTTCGGCATGTGCACATGTGCACACACACCGTTGTTTGTTAACATGTTTTATCTCATTCAGTCCTCACACCGACTCAGAGAAAATTGTCTATGGTCTGTTTACCCATGAAGACTGGGAGGCTCCGGGTTGGACTGCCTGCTGTGGCGGTGAATTCTGTGCCAGCCTGACTAGGCTACTGAGTGGTGGCAGATGTTTGGTCAGATGGCTTTCTAGGTGTCTGTGAGGGAGTTTCTGCATGAGAGCAACGTGTGACCCATTGGCCGGAAGCAGACTGCCCTCCCTCAGGTGGGTGGCCTCCTCCAACCCACTGAAGGACTGAAGAGGGGAAAATAAAAGAAGGCCGAGTGTGGCCAAGTGTGAGGGAGCACCTCCCGCCTGCCTGCCTTCTGGCTGAGACACAGGCTTTCTCCTGCCTTCGGATTCGAACTGAAACATTGGATCTGCCTGGGTCTCCAGCCTGCTGGCTTTCCAATCAGAAAGACGCCATCGGCTGTCTTGGTTCTCAGGGTTTCATACTCGGACTGGAACAACACCACAGACCCTCTTGGGTCTCCAGCTTGCTGACTGTTTATCTTGGGGCTTGCCAGTGCCCCTAATCACGCAACCCAATTCCTTATAATCACTGATATGTATGTGCATGTGCACGCGGGCCTACACGCACCCTGGCTTGCCAGTCTTTTTCCTTCTCTGACAGGGACAGGAGGCACTTGGGCCTGCTTCTGATTCCTCCCACCCGCACTTCTTTCTAGGGCTAATGCGTTTTTAAGACACAAGACAAAGTCAGAATTCTTCTGGTTCTGGGTATTAGAAGTCCTCTTTGTGCATGAAAATCTTAATCGTTTGCACATGGGTACAGGAGCGCTGGAATCACTTGACACTATTCAAATTGAGCAAAACGTCATTTGAAGCTTAAGTTAGCCATAATTTGCCTAAATTATGTTCTCATTAAATAGATAAACCTTTTGGTTGCTGTTAACCAATGTGGACCATATCATTACTGTTAAAAAGCAAAGAAGATAAAACTCATTTGTTGAGCATCTACTATAAGCCTGACTCTGTCACTGTGATGATCAATTATATATTTCAACTTTTTAAAAAATTCAGTTAGCCAACATCTAGTACATCATTAGTTTCAGATGGAGAGTTCAGTAATTCATCAGTTGCATAGAACACCCAGCGCTCAGCACATCACGTGCCCTCCTTGATGCCCATCATCCAGTTACCCCACCCCCCTACCCACCTCCCTTCCACAACCCTGTTTGTTTCCTACAGTTAAGGTAATTTGATATTTCAACTTGACTGGGCCACAGGGTGCCCAGATATTTGGTCAAATATTGTGGGTGTTTTTGTAGAGTGCGTTTTGGATGAAATTTACTGAGTAAAGCAGGTTTCCCTCCCTAATATGGGTGGCCCCAACCTGAAGTCCTGAATAGAACACAAAGACTGACAACCTTGGACTTCATCCGCAGCACTGATATCCCTGGGTCTCCGGCCAGCCAGCCCACACTGCAGATCTGGACTTGCCAGCCTCCATAATTACACGAGCCAGTTCCTTATGACAAATCTGTTTCTTCATATATGCTCATCCTATTGGTTCTTTTTCTCTGGAGAACTCTAATACAGTCACATATTTTATTTCATTCTTTAAAAAAATTCTTTGAGAGTTAAATATTATTACACACATTAAACAGACAAAACAGTGAGGCACAGAGTTAATTCGTGCATTTCCCCTGCCCCAGGCTGATTCAAGATCCCTGTGTAAATTCCCCATTTGCACCCAGTAAAATGTGACCAGTGGTTTAGAAATGTTACCAGTGATACAGTTGTTACCAGTGGTTTCTGGTTGTAGCCACAACCAGCCCAAGCCCTAACACCCGTTGAAGGACATGACACAGCTAAGACACCCAATCAGGCTATCAGATACGAATAGAATCATCAAGTTGGGAGTGTACTTCAGTGTTCGAAAAAGCTACTTCCTTTACTTCCTTACCCAGTATGCATTTCTCCAATCTGAAAGCCTGCTCTGCATAGCAAAGATGGGCCTCCTGCAGTTTCAATTTTCCTCCAGTGATGAAAAACTCCTTATTGGGAAAACTCTCATTTCTTGCGAAGTTGCTGGATACCCTAGGTTAAGTTTGGTCCCTTAGGAAACTACTAAAGGAAAAGGGCGTTCTAGGACACTGGATGCAAAGTGGAGTCCAGAAGAACAGGGAGAGAGCAAGTGGTAAACAGGGATAGATTCAATGGAGGAGTGGGCTGGCCTTAGATTTTCTGGCAAAAGGCTTTTTTCATCCAACACATAAGACACTGTTTCTGCCATCAAGGAGCTCATAATCTAGTATATCTCACAGGATGACAGGAAATTCTTTAATCTGTGGAACAAACACTTAGCAATGCCAACCATGTGCCAGGCCCATGTGCTAAGCGCCGGGTATAGAGTTGTGAGTAAATCCATGTATTACCTATAGACTCCCAGCCCTAACGAGGCTCACAGTCTACTGGGCCATCGTACCTTCCCTCCAAATCAGGAAAGGGGAGAGAACCCTGTAGCTGCCCCCCACCCCAGATTTCCTTGAGTTGGTCTCTTTTACAATGCTGTTCTCTGTCTCTCTGTAGATTCTGAATTCACTCCCTCTCTCAGGAACATAACCCTGTGACTGGGGAAAGATCACTGTATTTTATATTATACAGAGTCTAATGCTTTGGGGAAAAAATAAGACAGACAGACACTATTTTCAGACATGCAATCTCCTCAGCCAGGAAGCAAGGCAGCCAGCGGGAGCAGTGACGGCCATCCATCTTCCCTAGTCCAGCCCAAGAACAAACAATCTTCTCTGAATATTAAAGGCCCGGGAACAATTTAGAAAGTCTGCACTTGCTGTCTTTCCTGTACCATATTCACTGAAATGCAATTCTGATGTTCAGAGAGGCTCCGACTAAGTAGATAATACAGCCACATTTTTCAAAGGGCTTGCCATGGCTTTTTATCCTCCATAGCATCTAATACCTGTCAAATATTTTAGATTAAAACGAGTACGAAAAACAAAGCCTCACTCAGCATTTCCTTTGCTCTGCAGACCAGAGACTGGGATGAAAATCAGCCTTGGGGTTTCAAGTCCATAGCGGGACATCCACCCACACCTGTGTATTAACGATCTGCTATGTTCGGGAATAGTATATTAGAAATAGCATTGGCTTTGGAGTTGGGCATGCCACTGACTTGCTCTTGACCTTGGGAAATGACTTTGGCTCTATGACTCCCAACTGCCTCATTTTGAGACTTGGAATAATATTTCTTCTCCCCCTCCCCACAGGATTAGGAGAATCAAATGAGATCACATATGTAAGGAATCTGACATGTGGTAGGCACTCAACTGATAGTTTCCATCTCCATCATGTCCCCTGTCTTGCCATAAGGATAGCCTGAGAGCACTTTCCCTCTCAGGGCTTATACCTCTGTTTTGGCCTGGGCTTGCTTTCTACTTCTTTATTCCCATCATGTAACTAAGAAATTCCAGAATTCTTCCTGACTGTCCTTCAGGTTTTCACTGTTTCATTCTGGTCTCTGTTTTGCTGCCAATTAGGAGGTAAGGTGTCTATGCAGTACTTGTACAACCCAATCAAATGAACATGTTCTGTCATCACTGAGAATCTGTATAATTTAACTGATGCAAATCCTCAGATAATGAGAAAGTTTCATGTTCCATAGGAAAACAAATCTGCAGTAATTAGCATCTTCTTGTCATCAGTGTGTTCCAGCCAGCAGGTTGGCTGAATGGTCTGGCAGTACTCTAAAGCCTAGGTCTGCTGGGATTTCAGGCCTCTTGGTAGGCTGAACTGAAGTAGCCTAGGAAAGATGGTGAACTCTCAGCACTTCTTGTTTCCTACCATAGAAGTGGCCTAACACTCAGCACCCTCTATGCAGAAAGCCCAGAAACATTTCCTGTCATTATCTCTCCCCCATTCAGCTTTCTTTGGTTCATTTATTAAGTTGGTATGTTTATTACAAATTCAGTGTATGACTTTGGAAAGTCTCCTTCCTTCTCTTTGTTTCAGCCTTCTCTGTTAATTAAGTAATCTAGAGGAGAACCAGGAGGAACTCTGGAATCCACTGGATTGGTATTCTTTCATTCTCTTCATCCCTATCACCAGCACTGCCACCAATACCAAAATCTCTCAGTAATTAAAAGGTGTTCTACAACCAATTCCAAGGTAGGGAAGACAGTTCCCCATATCAGCAAGCAATTTTTGGACACCAGCTGGGTTTCCTACAATTCAACTCAATTCTGACACTATCCACCCAGGGATAGCATCAGATTCCCCAGATTAAAGGTTCAGTCCTATAAGACTGCCCCCAACTTCAGACATGAGTCACGGACCTAGGTTATCACCATGTTTCTGACTGGCTATAGATCAGAGGTTCCCATGACCCCCACCTTAGGTTGGATTAATTTGCTAGAGTAGCTCATAGAACTCTGAGAATCATGTTACCAGGTCACCGGTTGTTTATAAAAGGATATAACTCAGAAACAGCCTGAAAGAAGAAATGCACTGGGCAAAATCTGGGAAAAGGGCTCACATGCCCTCTCTAGGAGCGCCACTCTTGCAGCTACCTCCACATGGTGACAACCCAGAAGCTGTCTGAACCCATCCCTTAGAGTTTTTATGGAAGCTTCATTACATAGGCATGATTGATTAAAATACTGGCCATTGGTAATTGATTCAACCTCCAGGTGGAAATCAGGGGGTGCGACTGAAAGTTCCAATCCTCCATTCGTGGTTGGCTCCCTAGCAACCAGCCCCATCCTTGTGTGCTTTCCAAAAGTCACCTCATTAACATAAATCCAGTTGTGGTGGAAAGGAACATTATGAATAAAAAGACACCTATTTAACCATTATGGCTCTGAAGGGATTCAGGAACTGAGGGCAACAGACCAAATATTATGACAAAAGATGCTCCCATTGCTCTTATCGCTCAGGAAAATCCATGGGTTTGAGGAGCTGTGAGTCAGGAACCATCAACAAAGACCAAATACATCGGAGAAATATATTTTGCTCATCTGATCAAATACCTATTTGTTATAAATCACAGTATCATGGTAACTTTAAGAACATCAACAAAGGACTTTATTGGCAGGATATTGGGAAGCTTGCAGATGCGATGGGAGGCTGGAGACAAGGCTAATAAAGTGGAAGGAACCAGAGCAGAAACAATTTGAGTTTAGAGTGCTGCTGTTTGCATGGATGAGCCCCAGTCATGTACATTCTGTCTTTGTATCGCTCTGCTTCACATTGGAAGTGCTTGGATTAAGAGTCCAGTTGTTTCCATTTAGGTCATGTGCTGGCCTCCCGGATTTGGGAAAAGGGTAGGCAGAAGGAGCCTCCAGGAACCCTTTCGACTTCCATAATGGAAAGGCAAGCTTTGCTGATCACCTCTGCAACTTCAGATAGTATGATTAACCTATTCCATTTGTTGATGCACTGGCAGTGAACAATATCCCTTGAATTCTTATTTGGTACCCTTCATCTTATGTCTCCCTCACCCTCTTCCTTCAACTTGTATCAGCTTGTTCCATTGTCAAAGTTGATAAGGTGTATGGTAACCATGTTTAAGTTTTCCATGCTTTTTCTATAGATTATTTGATTTCTTTTTAATTTTTACAGAAACTTTAATGTTTATTAATTACTTCTATTTATTATTTTGTTTACACACCAGTCCAGTTGATATCTCTCTAGTTATCTTGGTTGTCCAAAACCCATTTTCTGGTAGATTCCTCAGGAAGGACTCATGGGAGTAACATCGCCTGATTTCTTACATGTTGTAACAACCTGTGGCCCCTCATACTTCAAAGTCAGTTTGGGTGATACTGAGTTCTTAGATCCTACTTTTCTTTCCTAGATGTCTTAAATACATTATTCCATTTTTCTTCTGGCAGAAAGTCTGATGATAATCTAATTTTCTTTCATTTATAAATAACATGCTGTTTTTCTAGATGTCCAAATGATTTTTCTTTTTCTTTAAAGTCCATTAGTTTTATTGCATTGTGCCTTGGTGTTGTTGGTTTGGGGTGGGTGTTCTAAAATATGCAGTGTACACTTTCAATATGTAGTTTCAAAAAATGTTTTTAGCCAAGGAAGATTTTTTGGACTTGTGGTTTTCAGTATTTTTTTGACCTTCTTGAGGAGCTCTTATAATTCCGATGTTCAGTATCCTTTGTCTGTAATCAATTTATTTTCTCTCAAACCCATTTTATCTCCATTTCTTTCTGTTAGCACAAAACATCTTTCTATCATTTATTTTAAAGGGCATTCCTGTGTTTTTTTCACTCCTTTATCCCTTCTAGTGATCCTTTTTGAAATGATTCTTTTTATTTATAATTCCTTACTGAGTTCTGTCCCTCCTTCTGCGTGTATTAAATTCTGATAGATGTTCTTTCATTTACTGTATCATTTTCTTAATACATTGTAGTGTATTTGGTTATCTGTTTTTGTGGGCAGGTCTTTCTGTCATGCTTTCATTGTCTGTGCAATGTTATGGCTCTAATTTTCTTTTTTCTTATAATGAGTTTGTATATGATTTGGCCTTGATAACCTTTGGTTGTCCTTTTTTTAAAAGAGTTATTTATTTTAGAGAGTCTGTGCACAATGGGGGTGGAGGGCAGAGGGAGAGAGAGAACCTTAAGCACACCCCACAATGAGCACAGAGCCCAACACAGGGCTTGATCCTATGATCCTGAGGTCCTGACCTGAGCCCAAATCAAGATTTGGATGCTTAACTGACTGAACCACCCAGACACCACTTCATCATCCATTTCTAAGGGAAATTAATTTTATATTATTGACTGTAGTCTTCACAAGACATGGTGGCTGGCTTTCTGAGATTCCCTGGCCTTCTCCTCTCCCATACTTTGTTCTGGACTTTCTCTTTGCCTTCTCTCTGGTCTTGCTCAATTTTTCACTCTGTTACCACTAACTTTTCCTCAGTGTGGGACTCAAAAGAAACCAAGGCCAATCAATTTTGAAAGTACATAGGGGCTGGACTACTTCAGTAGCTTAGGAGTCCTTTTGAATTTTTAGTCATATGATTTCATCTATGGAGACTGGGGGGAATCTCTAGAAAACACTCTAGCCATCCACTGCAACTCAGACTTCAAACTGGTCATGTTTCAGGTCTATGGTGATATCCTAGTATTCCAAGCTGAAGGCATCAAGACCCTGTGGGCTCAAGAGAAACTTTTGCTCCTCCTTAAGCAAGGACCCAGTTGAGCCTGCCTGGACTTCTGAGCTTCAGAATGTGAGATAAAATAAGAGTACTGTTGAATTTGTGACAGCAGCAATAGAAGGTTAGCATAGAGCCAGACTGTCTGGACTCAAATCCTAGTCGTACTACTTTGTAGCCATGTGACCTGAGGCCTCACCACGTGTCCTTTTCCTCATCTATAGAATTGGGTACTGGTAGAGAATGTTGTTGTGATCCTCTTTGGCGTTTTGCATTCAACTTTCTTGGAAAGTATATCAACTTTGTCTTCTTATCCTTCTGTTAAACACAATATTTTAACAATCATTTTCTTTTGTGGAGTGCTTTCTCTTTGACCATTTCTTTTCAATACAACACCATAAGATTTTGTTTGATGAATGATCTGTTTGCTGGTCTTTTTGTTTTTGATCTACTTATCTCATTTTTTTCTCATTCATGTGAGAATCATTTCAAATTATTCTCAATAATTTCTTTTCTTAAAGATTTTACTTATTTTTATATATATTATTTTATTTTTTCAGTGTTCCGAGATTGATTGTTTATGCCCCACACCCAGTGCTCCATGCAATACGTGTCCTCAGTACCCACCACCAGGCTCTCCTATCCCCTTGCCTCCTCCCCTCAAGACCCTCAGTTTGTTTCTGAGTCCAAAGTCTCTTATGTTTCGTTTCCCTCCCCGAATTACCCTACTTCCCATTTCCTTTCCTTCTCCTTCTCAATCATTTCTTATTCAGTGATCTTTGGTTTTCAATCCATATTAAAGAATTAAGCAATAGGAAAGCTGACTGGAAACTCTAGGCATATGGGATGCATGGCTTATCACCTGGCTGGCCTTGCTTTTGGGAAGTGAACAGAGAACTGTTATGAGGCAGAGGTCCCCTGGCGTATCCCAGTTCAGAGCCTTACTGTGGAGCCGACAGACAGCTCAGTTTCCTCCTAAGCTGCAGCTTCCTCTGAACAAATTCTCAGCTGTATTTTCCTCTGTCCCACACCTCTTTTCTATCTGTTGTCTATCCTCTAGATATCTGTTGCTATTTCTCATCCAGTGTCGGTCCCTCTGCTAGCTCTTTTATTGTTGGACATTCATACCTATTGAATTATCAATAGCTTTACTGTAATTTTCATAGGATTTCCAGATCCCAGACTACCATGCTAAACCAGAAGCCCCATGCCTGCCTCAGTGTGCCTTAACATGTGGCATTGCCCTTTCCTTTAAACAAATAAAGCAAATAAAGCCTAAGACACAATACTCTCAACTTCCTGCCCTTACTCTTATAAGTTTGTACCTGCATATCTTCTCAAAAAAAAAGGCAAAAGTGAGCTGTAGAAGAGAATGGTACACTCACTAAATAATACAAACTTCTTAGTAGATCAGTGTAAACATTTCTGAGGGAACCTGTTCTTCCCTGGGAGATTATTCATGTTTCTTGCCTGTGATTTCAAGTCTTTATGCCTGCCAAGTTGAAAGTCAGAAGAAGGAAAGGAAAGAAGTGCTTTATAATTTGTCAGAGGTAAAAACAAAAGAAAGAGTTGATTATATTCATGAATGTCGTGTCCACATATTGCTAGGGTCAGTGAGCTACAAAGCTCACTGCCACATTTTCCAAGGCTACTATTATAACTATATTAAGAATAAGGATCTTTCTTCTACCCATTTAGAGCTGCAATTTCTTCAGATGGCTGTCTCCTCATTACCACCTATTTCCCTCAACATTTGAAGCTATTCAGAGCTTAAGGAAAAAGAAACTGAGAAAAATCATATTGAATTTGGTGATGTGAGATCATTGAGGATCTCAGTGATTTTGTTTCTAGAAGTTGCTTAGATCAAAAGTCCATAATGAAGAGGAATGAGGAGTATAAGACACATGGAGAGGTTGAGAAAAGGTACGTAGGTGAAAGGGGAAGGACATGGAAGGAGGGGTCAAAAACAACATTACCTCAAAAATGGAGATGCTTGGGGCATATTTGTGAGCAGGGGGTAGAAAAGTGAGCAGCGAGAGGGGTAGGGTGTGTGTGGAAGTAGTGAAGATGGAGCAGGAGTAAAATAGTCTCTTTCGGCCCTTAGATTTGATAGTTCCCCACTTGTCTGTCTTCAGTCCCCTTTTTCGTACCTACATGCTCTCTCTCAAATAGTTTAGTTATTCCCGCCGAGCACCGTGGATTGCTTGTGTACGGGTTTCCTGTCAGCACTCGAACTCATGCTGTTTGTCTAATTGGATATGCAGTTCTTTCACTTATTCTTATCATTTACTAAAGTCTTTCTACCTACTGGGGCCCAGTTTGGCTCTCCTTGTTCCATCCACCCTTTTTTCCAGGAATGATTCTGGGAATCCAATACTGAATAAGCCCTTTCATTCATCTGTAGTAAAAATTATCTCACCTTATAGAATATCATAATGCTGACACTGAAAATTCCCTCAAATATTTTTTGGCCCAACCTTCTCACTGTTCGGGAATGTGAGGCCCAGCGAGGAGAAGTATCCTGAAGTGGTGACACAGTGAGTTGATGACTCAAAGGTGAGTCTGGAATCTAGATCTCTGATATCTCAAGGCAAGACACTGACAACTATCCCAGGTGATTACGTTATTATGTACCCCATGTTTCTTATAAAATGCTGTCTTAGAATATAGATAAGCAGTTGGTTCCCACATCCTTGATTAGTACTAAGTTCCAGGAGGGCAGATGCTATTTCTCCTACTTCTCTGAATTCCTTACAGCACGTAATCCATTGCTTTGGACAGAACAGGCATTAAGCAAATATGTATTGATTGAACAAGAAATGATACATCACAATCTGACATAAACCATCAATTTTCACTGTCTCATTAGCATATTCTATCAACTAAAATTAGTAGTGGCCTTGGGTCCCTGAACAGTTACAGTGACAAAGCATGATATTCCAATATAGTCAGGTAGACTCCAGGACCTGATGTATATTTCATAAAGTCTACAAAGGGCAGAACTGAAAAGGTCATTTCACATAACAGTACCCTTTTCTTCCCCCATTTTATTGATGGGGAAATTGAGATTCACAGAGGAAAAAAACAAGGCTTGCCAAATGTACACATTAAATGAATGGCACTACCAGGACCAGAAATTAAGTCTCCAAATGCCTGAGCCAAAGTTTTCCATAACCTAAGAGAGCAGGTTATACAATATGATGAACAGTTAAGGACATGGGGTTTAGGGTCTGACTGACCTGGTTCTTCCACTTGAGCAAGTCAGTCAACCCCAGCAAGCCTCAGTTTCTTTATGTGCAGTAATAAGCCTGCTTCAGGAAGCTGTGACTCCAGCCCAGGAGATAGTACTCTTCACAGTCTGTGGTACCTCCCACACTGGAGGGAAAGATCCAGCCTTCAGCTTAGGTTCAGGGCTATGCATGCCCCTGAAGGAGCAAAGGGGAGGCCATGGCCCAGCACATTCACAGCTGTGCCCTGGATTTTGCCCATAGGTCTGAGATCAGGCTGAGTACTCCCATGCCTGCCTGGCGTAGTCAAAAGCATGAGGAACATTTGGAAGACTAACTAATTACTGTGAGGCACCAGGGAGTAGGCATTGAAGTAATAGGACAGCACCCTCAGGAGCTGTCACTTATCCATGACAAGCCCATTATGAAACTGTCAACAATGGCAGCTGAAACTCCTTGAGTGGAGGACATCTGGTCCCCAAGGCATTCGGTTGGAGCTGCCTAATGCTGGAACAGCCAAAGGGACTCTGAGGTCTCACCAAAGATTGCCAACCAAAGAAATCTGGAGAAGAGTCTTTCAAAGATAAGTAACACCAGCCCCTTTAATAGGTGTAGCTATAGGGAGAGAGAAGCAGGGGGAATGCTGTGTCTTCCAGGTAGAGTTTAGACAGGGCAGGGCTGGGTATGTGGACACCAGGAACACTTAAGAAAAGTCATTTTGAGATGAGAAGCATGGAAGCCAAGAAAATGAAATCCATGACACTGGCATATAGAAGTAATAAGTGTCAAGCCCTCAGATATCCAAGTATGTGGTAGAAGGAAACCACCATTTATTACGCACCTATGATGTATAATAGATCACCACTAACTTAGTTGCTTAAAAACAATACCCACTTGTTATCTCATAGTTCTGTGGGCTGAGTCTAGGAAGAGCTTAACTGGATCTTTTGTCAGAGTCTCAAACTATAGTCAGGGTGTCACCAGGACTTGTAGTCTTACCTGAGGCTTGGAGTCCTCTTCCAAGCCTATATGTGGTTGTTGGCAGAATTCATCTCCTTGCAGCCTGCTCTTTCAAGGCCAGCAGGAGAGACTTCTTTCTCTGATCTCTATACTCTCCTTTAAAAGCCTTGCCTGATTATATCAGATGGACCTAGAATAATCTCCTTTTGATTAACTCAAAGTCAATTTGATTAGGGATCCTAATTATATCTGCAAAGCCCCTTCATCTTTACCACATAACATAATGTAATCACAGATGTGATATGCATCACATTCACAGATTCTGCCCACATGCAAGAGAAGGGATTGTACACCAAGGGGATGGGAACATTGGAGGCCATTTTAGAGTTTTGCTGACCATAAGCTACCCTCTGCCCTGCAATGACTCACATGCCTTCAAATGTGAAATACATTCACAGTGTTCTCAAGAGTCTCATTCCATTATAGCAACAGCTCAGAGTCCAAAGTCACACCCTCTAAATCTAAATCTGATCATCTATCTCATCAGCTCAAATCCAAAATCTCATTTAAATCTCATCAGCTTAAAGATCAAATCTCATCATCGAAATTGTCTATATCAGGTACAGATGAGGCTTTCTCTCCATCTGTTAAACTCTCTACACCCATTATTATATTTAATTCTGAAGATAATCCTTTGAATAATTTTTCATCATCCCTATTTTAGAGATAGGGAAACTGAGGCATCCAGAAGTCAGCTAAACTTGCATGAGGTCATTTAGAGATTAAGTTCCACAGTTCAAACTTGAACCCAGGTATGTAGAAATTTATTATCTACACTCATTGTCTCTAGAGAAGCAGGTTCTGAAGCCCTCTTGGCAAGCAAGGGTTTTTAAGTGATCATTCACATCCCCAGTAGCCACACTCTGGGGGCTTATTAGTATTCTCAGACTGGAAAGTTAAATGTCAGATAACATCACTAACATTTTAGGGATGAAATTCCCTGGGTATGTCCTCATGGTAGAGGTGAGAATTGGATTGGGAAAAGTAGGGATTCTCATGAGAGGAATGAAACAAATGTTAATAACTCCAATTACATGATACAAGAACCGAAGAAAAGGAAGGGGGATATACGGTTACTAGGTCCAGTCCTTATATATATATATGTATATATATATATAACTTATATATATATAACTTGATATATATCTATGGGCAAATGGTCTTTTACTTCTTTGAGCCTCAGTTCTTTTCTTTGTAAAATGAATAAGGTATGTCTGAAAGCTACGTGATCTCTAGGCCATTCTCCAAGTCCTGTAGTTCTAACAAGAGGAGCAACCAACAATGAGACAAATGTCATGACTGGGCATTTGGTAGAGAAAAGAGGCCTGGTTATTTGAATTTCATGACATTGTCTGTTCTTAAACAAAAGATGCTTAAGCATGTGGACATAGCCTTGACCTCAGAACATGTGATGGAGCCTACAGAATGCTGCCAGGGAAAAGCACAGGACCTTTGGGAAACGAAGATAATATTTAAGCCATTGATGACCATTATTCAGGCCACCATATTTCTAAAAAACAGGATCCAGAGGAGTGTCAAAGTGAATTAAGTCCCTGAGAAGGGGCTATATCTTAGAGTGCCCTAGTGGGGAAGACCACAGACTCTGAATGCCTGGGCAGAGGAGATGGAGTTGTGCACACAGGAACACATCTCATCACTTTACCTATCCACAGTAACCATTCATGTCCAGCAAGTCTCTTCTCTCCACTCACAAAGCCCTGCACTTATTTTCATTCCTTCCCCAAATACTGACTCTGCGACTACTATGTGCCAGGCACTATTAGGGGGATACAACAATGATATCATGATATAATGATATAGTCTAGAGCCATTCTACCCCTTCTTTATTCATAATATCTCTCCCTTTCTTTCACAAAGTATCTCAG
>PITA01016376.1:33852-46932 GCA_004023965.1 Spilogale gracilis
CTTCCCTTTTCAGTGTTTTCTCTGTTTTCCTCATATAATACTTGGCCAATACCTATCTTGTATTCCAGATACATAGATGCCGGTGTGATCTCCCCTGGTAGTCTGTGAGAAACTTGAGAACAGAGTATGCTTTCCTTATCATACAGTTGGTGCTCGGCGCTGCAAAGTCTGCCTGAGGCTGCCCTTAGTGGCATGATTCAGGGTAGTAATTGCTATTATTACTATTCTAGGTACTGTACTGAACACTTAAATGCATCATCTAACTTAATCTTCACAACAGTTCTACAGAGTAAATTGGCTATTAAAATAGTACAGTTCCAAACTTGCAGTTATAAGATAAATAAATACAAGGGACATAGTGTGCACCATGATGACTGCAGTAACCACTGCTGGATGACAGATAGAGAAGTCATTAGGACAGGAGATCCTGAGTTCTCACCATAAGGAGGACTTTTTTGTTTTATCTTATCTATATGAAATGATAAATGTTAACTGAACCTATTGTGATCATCATTTCACGATAGATGTAAGTTAAATCACCATGATGTACACCTTAAATTTATACAGTGTTGGGGCGCCTAGGTGGCTCAGTTGGTTAAGCGACTGCCTTCGGCTCAGGTCATGATCCTGGAGACCCGGGATCGAGTCCCAAATCGGGCTCCCTGCTCGGCGGGAAGCCTGCTTCTCCCTCTCTCAGTCCCCCTGCTTGTGTTCCCTCTCTCGTTTTGTTTCTCTCTGTCAAATAAATAAAATCTTTAAAAAAATTTATACAGTGTTGTATGTCAATTATTAAAAGCCTTGCATTGATTAATATCAACCTCAATTTCTTGGAGATATGCAAATAAAGATCCATGGTTAGTTTAAAAAAAATCATTTCTCAGTAAAACTGGAAAAAAAATAGTACAGTTCCTATGAGAACAGAGATCTGTCTGATGCTCAAACCTGCTAATTCACCTCCCAGAGAAGCCAAGAATGCACTGTCATCCCTCTATGACTCCTATAAATATCATATTAGTTAGAAGCCAGCTCTTCTCAGCTTTGTTTACTTCAGGTCAATACTGAAATGAATTTGCATCTGCTAAGCACACATCAGCTGCTGGTTTAGGTGTGGAAGAAGTAGAGTGATGGAAAATAGGATAGGAAGAAAGCAACCATGAAGCTTACCAAGCAAGGGAAAAGGATCTTCTAAGATCTCCAATGTCACTGGGATATGATGAAAAAGAATCTTTCGGTAGGAGATAGAAAGAAAAGAGCCAGAGACAAAATTATTACACTTGGCCCAGCCACAGGTTCAGGCTTGCCAAGTGCTAACTGGGAGATTGTTTTCTGGGAAAAGCAGATGAAGGAAAAGCCCTTACCCAATAAATTCGATTTCCTTGACTTACACAGGGAATGTGAGAGATACCCAGTTCCGAGCCCACTGGCTCCTCAGGTGTCACCTCAGTGCCCTTTCCAGTGACAGATTCCATCTGAGACTTGAAGGTTTTTATTGGGCCCATGACACATAGATGGATTTTTGACTGAAAATATTAGAAAATAAACCATTACTTGTGAACAAAAAGTACAAAGCAGCTTTTAAAAAAATCCCAGTAAACATACAGTGTTATATTAGTTTCAGGTGTATAACACAGTGATTCAGCACTTCCCATACATCATCTGGTGCCCATCACAGGTGTGCTCCCTAATCCCCATTGCCTGTTTCACCCATCCTCTACCCACCTCCCCCCTGATAATCCTCTGTTCTCTGTTGTTAAGAGTCTGTTTCTTGGTTTATCTCTCTTCTTTCTTTCCTTCTTTCTTTCTTTCTTTCTTTCTTTCTTTCTTTCTTTCTTTCTTTCTTTCGTTTCTTAAATTCTACATATGAATGAAATCATCTGGTATGTGTCTTTCTCTGAGGGCTTATTTTGCTTAGCCTTATACTCTCTAGATCCACCCATGTTGTTGCAAATGGCAAAATCTCATTCTTTTTATGGCGGAATAGTATTCGATTGTGTGTGTATACACACACACACACCATATATTCTTTATCCATTCATCCATCTATGGACATTTGGGCTGCTTCCATAATTTGGCTATTGTAAATAATGCTGCAATAAACATAGAGGTATATATGTCTTTACAAATCAGTGTTTTCATGGGATGTCTAAGTGGCTCAGTTGGTTAGACATCTGCCTTTGGCTCAGGCCATGATCCAAGGGTCCTGAGATTGTGTCCTGAATTGGGCTCCTTGCTCAGCGAGGGAGTGTGTTTCTGCCTGCCCCTCCCCCTACTTGTGTGCCTGCTGTCTCTCTCTGTCTCTCTCTCTCTCTCTCTGTCTGACAAGTAAATAAATAAAATCTTCTTAAAAAAGAAATTAACTTGATGTCTTCACACTAGTAAAAAAAATAGTGTTTTCATATTCCTTGGGTAAATACCCAGTAGTGGAATTACAGGATCATATGGTAATTCTATTTTTAATTTTTTGAGGAACATCCATACTGTTTTCTACAGTGGCTGCACCAATTTGCATTCCTAGCAGTAGTACCAGAGGGTTCCTTTTTCTCCACATCCTCAACCACATTTGTTGTTTCTTGTGTTTTTGATTTTAGCCATTGTCACATCTCATTGTGGTTTTGACTTGCATTTCCTTGATGATGAGTGATATTGAGCATCTTTTATGTGTCCACTAGCCATATGTGCATCTTCCTTGGAGAAATGTCTGTCCATGTCTTCTGCCCATTCTTTAAATTGAATTATTTGGGTTTTTTGCTGTTGAGTTATAGGAGTTCTTTATATATTTTGGATACTAACCTTTTAAAAAATTTTTTTTACAGATTTTATTTATTTGACAGAGAGAAACACAGCCAGAGAGGGAACACAAGCAGGGGGAGTGAGAGAGAGGGAGAAGCAGGCTTCCCACCAAGCAGGGAGCCCAATGTGGGACCCGATCCCGGGTCTCCGGGATCATGACCTGAGCCGAAGGCAGTTGCCCAACCAACTGAGCCACCCAGGCGCCCTGGATACTAACCTTTTATCAAATATGTCATTTGCAAATATCTTTTCCTATTACATAGGTTGCATTTTAGTTTCGTTGGTTGTTTCCTTTGTTGTGCAGAAGTTTTTTTTATTTTGATGTATTTGCTGATGATATTATATTATATATAGAAAACCCTAAAGACTCCACCAAAAAAACTACTAGAACTAATAAATGAATTCAGTAAGGTCACAAGATATAAAATCAATGCACAGAAACCCATTGCATTTCTATACACTAATAGTGAAGCAGTAGAAAGAGAAATTAAAACAATCCCACTTGTAATTGCACCAAAAGTAATAAAATATCTAAGAATGAACTTAGCTGAAGAGGTGAAAGACCTGTACTCTGAAAACAAAGGAGGTTTTTTTTTTAATTTATTTTTATTTTTACTTTATTTACTTATTTTTTTTGTTACTAAAATTTTTTTCCCAGTGTTCCAAGATTCATTCCCCATTCCCCACACCCAGTGCTCCACGCTTTAGGTGTCTCCAGTACCCAACTCCAGGCTCTCCCATCCCTCCACCCTCCTCCCTCCAAGTCCCTCAGTTCCATCAGAAAGGCTGAATATCCAACTTTTGTAGCAACATGGACTGGACTGGAAGAGATTATGCTGAGTAAAATAAGCCAAGAAAAGAAAGTCAAGTATCGCATGGTTTCACTTACTTGCGGTGCATGAGGGGTAACCTGGAGGACAGTGGGAGAAGGAAAGTAAATGAGAACTAGGGTAATCCAGGGAGGGAAACGAAACAACAGAGACTTTGGACAAAGGAGGTTTTTGAGCAAACATCATGATGATCCTTCAATCTGAGCACTCTTTTCTTTCTTTCTTTCTTTCTTTTTTTTTTGCACAGAAGGATGAATTATTTCTCTATATATTTAAAGCTAGTAAACTCCAGGCTTTACAAAATTCATTACATTTTAATATTGCATATCAGACACAGATTAGGTCCTCTCCCAGTTTTCTCAATAGTTTATATTCCAGTCACTATTCTTTGCTCCTATTTTATATTAACAATTTTTAATTTGTCTCTGAGACAGTTTTTAATAAATCATTTGGTGCTGCTCAGCTTGCATACTGCCAACATTCTCTATTGTCATACACTCAACTAGTTCTGGAGCCACCCAAGGTCATTGTTCCACACCTAGGCACTTGGAAGATGTCAAGGAGCTACCTCTTCAAATGCATTTTATCAGGTACAAACAGATAATCCACCATATAAAGCATTGTGCATTGTTAATATGAAGAAGTGTATGTACAAAGACCTGTGCAAGAATATACATACGTGTGTGTGTATATATATATATATATACATTTATATATATAGACATAGATATACACACATATATAAATTTATATATAGACATAGATATATTTATATAGAGAGATATATAAGCTTATATAGAGAGGTATATAAGCTTATATATCTCTCTATAAATATAAACTTTGGGAGGAAAAGAGTAAACCTTGGGGAAAGCATTGCTTTCATTTATCAGAGATGTTGAAATATGATGCTGACAGAGTTTTGGCTTTACCAAGCTTTTAGAAGTTCACATTCTCCAGGGTGCAAATTAGAACACTAGTAAGAGGTAGAGGCACCATCCCTTCTAAAAGAATTTGCTGGCTTCCCAGAGTAAGAGCAAACTGAACTCCCCAGAGGCGCAAGAGGAGATGTCATTACAAGGGATGAAGATAGCTAGCTGATACACACTCCGACTTCACTGTTCTGGAAGAAGGCAAACTTCCTGGAGATGTAGTGAGAGTTACCCCCCCCCTCGAAGGGCAACCTAGAAACCAGATACAGCTGTTTCTTTGAAGCTGGAGCAGTAAAGTCTGAATACATCAAACAAGCTTAGCGTTCAGGGCAATGGAAGCAAAGGAAAAGAGTACCCCCATGGAAGGACAGACAAGAGGCAGAGATCTGGGGAGTAAGGTCAAGGTGTTTGTCAACAGGTTTCAGGTCTCACCTAAAAGCTGGGTTCTAGAATGGCAGATGGTTACGTGATAGAAGCACACAATCTCTGGAGTCATACAGACTTAGCTTTAAATACTGGCCTCTACACTTAGAGTGTGGCTTTGAGCAAGTTACTTAACTCTCTGTTTTCCAGTTATATTATCTGCGAAATGGGTATAATTACAGCACTCACCTCCCAGGTGTGTGGTGAGGATTGAATTTTTGATATAAAGTACTTAGGACAGCACATAGCCCCGAGTGAGCGCTCATTAATAGTACCCATTATTAAAATTAGACTTTGGAAGAAGGCCAAGCAAGGATGGACTGGAGCTGAAGAAACTGGGTAACCAGATACCAGGCAGACCAAGTGTTGGATCACAGAACTTTCGTTTAATCTGGATTGGGAGGCGAAGTTGTAAGAAAGCTCAGTTTCTAGAATGTATTAGAGAATGATTTTATGCTGAGGTCCCTGAAATGTTTAACCAAGGCTCCCAAAGTCCCACATACTGTGTGGAAATGATTCTCTGAGTCCGCATGGGGGTGGAATCAGTTGATGTAGCTATAGGGAAAGAAGAGCTGAAGGGACAGAGCGGCCAAGATGTTGGCAGGGATGCTCAGAGCCACTCATGATCCTCTGTTCTCGAATCGCCCCAATCCAAGCCATCATCAACTTTTGCCCGGATTATTGTAATTGCTTCCTAACTGGTGTTCCTGATTCTACCCTTGCTCCCTCTGCCCAAAATCTGTTCTCAAAATGAAGACAGAGTGATCCTGCTAAACAATGATTCTCAACCATAATGCACATTAGAATCATTTGAGGAACTTTTAAAAATACCCTATTCTGAAAAGTTAGATCTGAAACTCTGATGTAGCATTTTATTCCATTGCTCAAATCCTTTAGTGTCTTCTTCCCTCACTCTGAGTACAGGGCAACTTCTTACCATAGTCCATATGATTAGGTGGCTGCCTATTCTCTAACTTGAGTTCCTGCCACTTTCCTTCTTGTTCACTATGTTATAAACACATTGTCTTCTGGCTCTTTTTTGAATGTGCCAGGCAAGCTTCTCCTTCAGATACTTTTCACTTACTGTCCCCCTTGCCTGGAGCTCTCTGCCCCGGACACATGCATGGTTCAGTCTCTGATTTCCTTCAGGCCTGCTTAAATGTCATTTAATCAAAAAAGCTTTCCATGCATAGTCTGTCTGGAGTACCACTCCAGTCACACTCTGTCCTGCTGTCCTACTTCATCTTTCTTCATTCACCATCACTATCTGACATATTTTAGAACAATTTGTTTTTCTCTTTCCTCTAGGAGAATGTAAGATCTATGAAGACAGGGATTTTTGTCTGTCTTGTTCATATCTATATCTCTAGTTCCTAGAGGTGTGTCTGACACATAATAGATACTCAATAAATATTTGTTGTTGGTTGGCTGATTGAATTAATAAGGGAGTGAATCTCCATTTGCACTTTTCTAGGCTCTGAGTATATGACAGCCAGAGGAAGTTCCCAGGCTATGAGAATGAATATTTAGCATATGGCTGGGTGGAAATGGCGCACAAAGTCTAAGCTCAAGATTACATTAATTAATTGAAAATCTGTTAATAATCGTTTGTCTAGATGGTTTTTGAGTCATTGGTCACAGGATGGATTCCTGGCCATCCTCGAAGCCTATAGGTGGTACTTAAGCTGATAGGTATTGCAAGGCCTTATCTAGAGTCTTGGAGTGGAAAGATTTCTGAGCTTAGCTCTGAAAATGTAGCAGATGGCTATGCAAATGTGGTAACTGATAGTAATACCACATTTGCATAAGTACTATATTTTCAAAGCAATTTATTACTTTACACAAAGCTGGACTAGAAATGGTACATCATGTGTTTCTCATTAGCCCTTGAATGTCGCCCCAGTTCAGTTAATAGGCTGGGTGGCTCTGCATCGCTCATATTTGCCCAGTAAAGCTTTGTGGAGCCACCATGTGGATCCAGGTGGATCGTAAAGTAGTATAAAGCTTCCCTAAACTGTCCATGCCCCAATTATCATCACCGAGGAATGACAAAATTGGCCTTCATTACTGCTGTTTTGCCTTATTTCTACTCTACGCAGCCTAGCCCAGCTGGATAATTCACTGTCACAGAAACAGTCCTGCCTTGAGCATTGCCATTTCTACAGCTGTGCCTCTGGAATTTTCCCTGCCTAGAAAACTCTCTACTGTCTTCTCTGCCTGTTTGAATTCTAGCTCCTCTCCAAGGCTAGATCAAGTACCTCCTGACTAGAAAGGTCTCTGACCATCCCAGCTCAAACTGATGGCCCCTCTGATCTCCAGTAGAAATCACTGTCAGTGCCCTCAACTGAGCCCTTCAGTAGCTTTATTTCTGGCCACCATATTAGTTAGGAGCACAAGCTCAAGCTGAGACACACCTAAGCTTTAGCCTTGCCTCAGCAAGTGAATTTACCTCTAAAAGGATCACACCTTAGTAGCAGAATTAAAATAGTCCCAGAATTAAAACTACTTTAGATTCCACTTAACAAAGTTTTTTTTTAAAGCCATAAAATGATCAGGCTGATCTATGAGTAAAATCACTGCCTGCCAAAACAAGTTCCTCATTAAAGGAAGATAATAAAATGTGGACACTCAATAAGGTAACTTTTATAATATCCATCAACCAATAAAAAATTAAAGGTCTTCAAAGAATCAGGAAAATGTGGTATATAACCAGGGGAAAGTTAGTCCCAAAAACTAGACTCAGAAATAGCAGATGCAACTGGCATACAAGGATTTTAAAATGAATATTATAAATATGTTAAAGAATTTAAAGGAAAACATGGTGAGAAGAGATCAAATCTCTATAAACTAAATGGAACTTTGAGAGCTGAAAAATAAATAGCTGTAATGAAATGAAACACTGCAGAAGAAAATGTCAGTGAATTTGAATATATAGCAGAAGAAACTATATAAACTGAAGCATAGAGAAAAATGACTGAAAATATCAGAACTTAAATGATCCGTGGGACAATAACAAGAGATAAAGCAAATATATAATCACATTTCCAGAAGGGGAAGGAAAGTACAGAAAAACATTTGAAGAAGTAAAGGCCAAATATCTTCCAAATTTGATAAAGAATATAGAACATACAGATATAAGAAGTTCTACCTAGCACAAGCAGAAAAAAAACATGAACCACACCAAGACACATCACAACTAGCAATCAAAAGAAAATGTTAAAAACAGTTTAAAGAGTAAACATTACATGTAAAAAACAAAGATAAAAATAAACTCTGATTCTCCATCAGAAACACTGCTGAAAGGAAAAAAAAAAAACACCTGTCAATGTAGACTGTTGTTTTCCCCAGGCAAACAACAAACTGACAGAATTGACTGTAAGAAGTATTCTTTGGGCCAAATCAACACACCTGTGCAAACTCAGATGTACACAAAGAAATAAAGAGAATGCCAGAAATTGTAAAACTTCTCATTATTAAAAAAAGTATATGAGTGTTTTAAAAAATTAAATAGTAATGTATTGTGATTTAGGTAACTTGTGTAGAAGTAAAATGTATGAAAACAATGGCATAAAGTTAGGGAAGGATCTTGCAAGGTTCTTACATTATACATGAAGTGATATATTAATATTCAAAGTAGACCATAGCAAGTTAAAGATGCAATTGCAAACCCCAGAGCAACAATTAAAAGTAGAAACAAGAAACAAAACTAATAAGCCAACAGGGGAGGAAAAAATCTATCCTAAAACAAAACAAAAAAACAGACAACAACCAAGAAAATCACCCCAAGACACAAAAACAAAACTTTCAATTCAAAAGAAAGCATTTCGAAAAGAGGGAAAGAGAGGGTATGAACAGGTAAGGTAAATAGAAAAAAATATTGATAAGGTAAATTTAAAGCCAACCACACCGATAATTACATCAAATTTAAATAGTCTAAACATACCAATTAAAAAGCAAACTTTGTCAAACTATTAAAAAAGTCACTCAATAGTATATTCTCTATAAGAGACACAATGATATGCCCACACAAATTAAAAGTACAAAAAAATGGAAAAAGATATGTCATGTAAATATTAATCACTTAAGAAAGCTCAAGTAGCTATTTATCATCCAAAAAAGTAGACTTCGGAACAAGGAACATTGCCAGTGATAAACAGGGACATTTTGTAACGATAAAAGGATCAAGTTTTCAGGAAGATATAACAATCATAAATGTTTATGCATCTAATTGCATAGCAAACTTCACAGAACTGAAACGAGAATTCGGTAAGAACATAGTTGGAGATTTTAACATTGCTCTCTCAATAACTGGCTAAACAAGTAGAAAGAAATCAATGAGAGTATAGAAAACAGGAACACTATCAAACAACTTGACTAATATATCCATTAGCAGAAGCACACACATTCTTTCCAAGGCACATGAAACATTCATCAGTAAGCCATATTCTAGGTCATGAAACAAGTCTAAATAACTTTTAAAATTTGAGAGTGCCTGGGTTGCTCAGTTGTTAAGCATCTCCCTTCAGCTCAGGTTATGATACCAGAGTCCTGGGATCGAGCCCTGCATCGGGCTCCCTATTGGGCAAGAAGCCTGCTTCTCCCTCTCCCACTACCCCACTTGTATTCCCTCCCTCTCTGTCAAATAAATAAATAAATAAATAAACAAACAAACAAATAAATAAATAATAACTTTCAAAATTTGAAACAATATAGGGTATGTTTTCTGCCCATGATATTAAATTAGAAATCAATAAAAAGTTATTGACAATTTAGAAACAAACAACACACTTCTAAACAACCATGAGTCAAAGAAATCACAAGGGAAATTAAAAAATATTGGAGTCAAATGAAAATAAAGGCACAATATATCATTATTTGTGGGAAGCCATTAAAGCAGTACCTAGAGGGAAATTTACAGCATTGAATGCATACATTAGAAAACAATAAAGTTTCAAAATCAGTGATCAACTTCTATCTTAAGAAACTAAAAAAGAAGCTACCAAAGTAAGTAGTAGGAAGGAAATAATAAAGACAAGGGAGAAGGCAATGAAATAGAAAGACAAATAATGGAGAAAATTAATGAAACTAGAATGGTGACTTAACAGAATAATAAAAAAGGGAATTAATGAGACCAAAATTTGTTTCTTTGGAGAGATCAATAAAAGTGATAAACCTCTAGTCAGACTGATTTATTTTTTTCTTCTTTTTTTTTCAGTCAGACTGATATAGATAAAAAAGGAGAGAGACCACAAATTCTCGATATCAGGAATGAATGTAGAGACTCACTAGAAACCTTACACATAATAAAAGGAAAATAAGAGTATAATAGGGATGAATATATGCCAATAATTTTAACTTAAATGAAATGGACAAATGCTCTGAAAGATGCATATTACCACATCTGACACAAGAAGGAATAAGAAAATCTCAATATAATTATATCCATTAAAGAAATTGAATTTTTCACTTAAAACCTTCCAACAAAGAAACCATAGCAGCCCACTTGGTTTCATTGATGAATGACATCAAATGTCTAAGGAAGATATAATACCAATTGCACAACTTCTTTCAGAAAATATAGGAGAGAACATTTCCCAACTCATTTTATGAGGCCAGAATCACCCTGATAACAAAACCAGATAAAGACATTACAAGAAAAGGAAACTAAAGACCAGTATCTCCTTTATGTATATTGGTACCAGCCCTTCTCTTAAGAAGCTTCAATACAGGGATAGGAGTTAAAAAATGTACCCAAGTGAGCATATCATAAGGCAGAGTATGATTAGTAGTGTAGAATGTTCCCTGAGCAAGATCAAGTTATTTGGTGGTGTACAAGTTTTCTATATCCTCACTAATTTCAAACAGGCACATGGAGAAGGGAGCTAGGAGACCTTCTCAAGGTCTAGATAATTGGGCAGTTATCCCAGAGGAAGGAAAGAAAATGTCTTACCCATCTCTATCTACCCAGTGTCCGTCATAAGGGCTGACACACAGTAGGTACCCTAATAAATTAATACTTCAAAGTAGGAATCAGTAAACTTTTCCTGTGAAAGGACCAGATAGTAGTTATTTTAGGTGATTAAATAAAATTTAGGTTCTTACTGACCACAGGCTTCTGTTGTAATTATTCAACTCTGCCACTGCAAAGCAAGCAGCCATAGATGATGCATAAATGAATGAGCCTAGGTGTGCTCCAATAAAACTTTATTTATGGGGGCACCCAGGTGGCTCGGTGAGTTAAGTGTCCAACTCTTGATTTTGGCTCAGGTCATCATCTCCAGGTCATGAGACTGAGCCCTGTCTCAGGCCCTGCACTCAAAATGGAGCCTGCTTAAGAGTTTCTCTCTCCCTCTCCTTCTGCGCCTCCACTCCATCCCAATTCACTCTCTCTCTGTATAAAAACAAAACTAAACGTTGTTTACAAAAACAACTGGGGTGCCAGATTGGGCCTGCAAGTCATAGTTTGCCAACCACTGATAGGAGGCATGCTGCAGAATATGCCCAACACTGATCCTATGTGGTGAAGATAGTAGCGCAAGTCAGAATAATTATCTCCCAGTTTTTGATGTTACTGGTGGTCATCCTATTATAATAGCAAAATATTGGAAATAACCCATATGTCTAACAATAGAGAAATAATTGACTAATTTTTCTTATAGACATAGAGTAGAATGCTGTGCCGTCATTCAAAATGGTAAAGATTCGCAGTGTTTGACATGGAAAGCTATTCTATACACAGTGGGTGGAAAAGCAGAATATAAAAGTCTTTCCTGTGTTATTGTCATACAGTACTAAGGGGTCACCTTATTCCAAACCACCGTACATCAACCATTAGCTGCAGTGATAGTTTTAAAAGTGAAAATCAAAGTATGTCCTCCTCCCTCAAACCCTTACATGGCTTTCTGTCATATTTGCTTGCAAAGCTTTATGTGATCGGCCCTTCACCTACCTCTTTGATCTCATCTCTTACTGCTCTTTCTACCAGCCGCCTATACTTTAGCTAGCTCCATCAACTTCATTTATGTTCCTTGATACATTTTTCCATCTCAGGAGTTTTGTGTTTGTAGCTTTCTCTGCCTAGAATATCTTCATTCTCATTCGTCAGATCTCAGTTGAAATGGCACCTTCTTATAGGTACTTTGCCTACCCATTCTTTCTCAAGTTAACATCCCCCAAATTACCTGCTCATTTTGATTTTTTCTAAAGTTCTTTAATTATTCTGTTTATTCATTTGTTTATTATCTGTCTTCCCAACTAGTACATAATGTAAACTCCAAGAAAACAGCAGCTGTATCCTAGCATAGGATACCCTAGCATACTGTATCCACTGAGTACATAGTTGTTGGATGACTGAAGGAATGAAACACATTCATGGTAGAGAGTATAGCATGAAAAAGCAGATTTGAGAAGTGTTAGAACATGAAAATACCTCCAGACTTCCTTCCCTCTCTCTCTCTCTCCCTTCTTTCCTCTTCCCCTCCCCCACACTCACATTCACACACATATGTATGTGCACAGTATGTTGTCAAATTACATGTTGGTTAAAGCCTCAGTAAACTTGCACTTAATTTTTCAGTGCTTAAAATTTCTTTATTTTTTTTAAAGACTTTGTTTTTAAGTAATCTCTACACCCACTGTGGGGCTGGAACTCACAACCCTGAGATCAAGCTTGGCATGTTCTACCCACTGAGCAAGCCCCTTAAAATTCCTTTAAATGTTCTATTTAGATGTACTGGCTGCACTCAAAAGATATTCAGAATTTCTTTTTTTAAAATTTTATTTTTATTTATTTGACAGAGAGAAACACCGCTAGAGAGGGAACACAAGCAGGGCGAATGAGAGAGGGAGAAGCAGGCTTCCCGCCAAGCAGGGAGCCCAATGCGGGGCTCCATCCTGGGACTCCAGGATCATGACCTGAGTTGAAGGCAGACGCTTAATGACTGAGCCATCCAGGTGTCCCAAGAATTTCTTAAGAAAGAGAGTGAACCATCTATTTCCCCCTCCTTTTCATGAAAGGTACCAGTTATTTCCTACTAGAAAACTGTAATAGCACAAATTTTCATTAAATTTTCAAAGTTTTTTTTTTCTTACCCCTGATGAGAACCTCT